>APFE031039410.1:0-10835 GCA_000404065.3 Pinus taeda
ACACTCTGACATGGATTCATTTATTCTTTATAATGCTGAAATAGATCCAGAAATTGATAATCTTAAAGTTTTAGCAGTAGAACCAGAAGAAATTAAAAGAGAAAAATCAACTATTTATATTCAGGAAATATCAAATAACAAAGAAAAGTCAGATGAAAATGAAGACCTAGATGCCATGGTTAAACAAGTTCCTACTACCCAAACACAAATTATGAGCATGAAATCCTTTAGCATTTAGAATTTGATGGCTCAGTAAATAAACTAGGAGCAGGAGTAGGAGTTTGGGTGTACAATTTAGAAAATGATCATGCTGAAGGCCATGCCTACAAATTAAATTTTAGATGCACCAATAATATGGCAGAATATGAGGCTCTCTTCTTATATTAAACTTGTTAAAAGATTAGGAGCTATCAGGGTGTCTGTCATAGGAGATTCAGAACTAATAATTAAACAGATTAAAGAAAATTACTTAACCAAAGATCCTAGACTAGGATATTATAGAGGAACAGTCATAGAAATTCTCAACACTTTTTTGGAAACCCAGCTTGCAACTATTCCTAGAAAACACAACATGCAAGCCCACAGCCTGGCCATGTTTTCCAGCACCTACAAATTACCCTTCCAACCTAATCATCAGTATACTACTGAGATTAGACACAGACCAGCCATCCCTGATAATCTTAAAACTGGAAAGTTTTTTATAGTGATAAGTAGATCAATAATTTTTTAATTTTAGATGAAGAATTTTCTAACATTAACATAGATGTTGATACAAATACTAGTTTTGATAATACTAATGAGGTATAAATTAACATTTTGGAAGATATTTCAATAAATATGTTTCATCCTACAAAATTCACACAAAAAGAAATTCAAGACCTGAAACAAATGGACCTAGATGAAATAATTGAAGAAGAAACAAAGGTCATAAATCTAAAGGATAATCATATACCCAAGGGATTAAATCCTTTGGAAAATTTGTTTGACTCTAATGACATTCTCAAGAAACCTAAAATGGAGCCATTAAAGGCAGATATTGAGGACTATAATCTAGGAACATAGGATGATCCTAAATTGAGTAAATTGTCAAAATCTTTGCCTCCTGATTAAAAATTAAATATGTTGAACTGATGAGAGAATTCCAAGATGTTTTCGCCTGGAGTTATGAAGATTTGAAATCATATGACACCTCTATCATTCAGCATACCATCCCTTTAAAAGAAGATCAAAAACCATTTAAACAAAAACTCAGAAGAATTAACCCTGTGTTATTACCATCAATTGAGAAAGAAATCAAACACATGTACGAAGCATGGATTATTGCCCCTATTAGATTTTCTGAATGGGTTTCTAACCTGGTACCTACTAGGAAGAAAATAGGGGAAATCAGATTATGTGTTGACTTGAGAAATGTAAACAAGGTCTCTCTTAAAGATAACTATCCTTTACCCAAAATGGACCATATTTACAAATGGTAGTGGGTTCTTCTAGAATTTCACTTTTAGATGGGTTCTCAGGATATAACCAAATCTTGGTCCATCCTGATGACCAAGAGAAAACTACTTTTACGACACCATGGGGTACTTTCATGTACATCAAAATGCCATTTGGACTAAAAAATGTAGGAGCAACCTTCCAAAGAGTAATGGACATTGCTTTTGCCAAAGAAATTCATGATTTTCTTGTTATATATCTATATGATCTAATTGTTTTTTCTAAATTAGATCAACAACACTTGGAGCATCTTAGGCAAGTTTTTTTAAAATGCAGAAAGTATGGCATTTCTTTGAATCCAAAGAAGTCCCTGTTTGGTCTAGAGGAAGGTAAAATTTTAGGTCACATCATTTCCAAGGATGGCATTCGAATTGACCCTTCTAGGATTGAAGCTATTTTACAGATACCCCATCCAAGAAGTATTAAAGAGCTTCAGGCTTTCCTAGGGAAGATAAATTTTTTAAGGATATTTATTTCCAACTTAGCTGAACTCATTAGATCATTAAATAACATGCTAAAAAAGGATTCAAGTATCAAATGGACAGTAGAGGCCAAGCAATCATTTGAAGAAATCAAAATGGCCTTAACCATAACACCAATCCTCACGAGTCCATAGTTTGATAGAGACTTCATCATTTTTTCTTTTGCATCAGAATACACCATCACTGCAGTTTTACTACAAAAGGATGATCAAGGATGTGAAAAACCTATAGCCTTTTTTAGTTAAGCACTCATAGATGTATCATTAAAATACAAAATAATGGAGAAACAAGCTTTTGCACTGGTAAAAGCTATTAAATATTTCAGAGTCTATATATTATACTCTCATGTAATAGCTTATGTTCCTAATGCAGTAGTCAAAGACATCCTAAATTAGGATGGAGTTGATGGTAAAAGAGGAAAATGGATAGCTACTATCTTAGAGTATGATATAGAGATAAAACCAACCTAGCTTATAAAAGGTCAGGGATTGGCCAAACTCATGGAAAAAACCAATTGTCAAGCCCTAGACATAAACCTCATTGCAGAGTTGGATAACGAACAGGAGATGGCAACTCCACAAATCAGCCAGGCGTTTTTAGATTCACCCCGGTATGTTGATATAATTTATGTTTTGCGAAACCTGCAAGCTCCTCCAGGGTTATCCAAAACAAAGAATAGGTTTCTGAAAATGAAAGCTTCAAAATTTTGTATCTTAGATAATACTCTTTTTTGGAAAAATCATTAAGGAATTTTGTTAAATTGTTTATTAAAAGACAAAGCGAACAATGCTCTCCAAGAATTTCATGCAGGGGGCTGTGGTGGACATCTCTATTGGAAGTCAACTACTAACAAAATCCTGAGGGATGGATTCTATTGGCCAACCTTGTTTGCAGATGTGAAGAAATTTGTAACTTCTTGCCATAAATGCCAAATCTTTGAAGGGAAAAGAAAATTGTTAACTTTACCCTTGAAACTTATTTCCACCGAGAAGCCTTTTCAAAAATGGGGTTTCGACTTCATTGGAGAAATTCATCCACCCGCTTCTGGCTAACACAAATGGATACTCATTGCAACTAACTATTTTACTAAATGGATAGAAGCCATTCCCTCCAGACAAGCCAATGACATTGTTATCATAGGTTTCTTAAAGACCAATATTTTGTCCAGATTTGGTTGTCCTACTAAAATCATTACTGATAATGTTGCAGCCTTTAAATAAAAGAAAATGATTAGTTACTGTAATAAGTATCACTTCACACTAGGTCATTCCACAACCTACTACCCTCAAGGGAATGGACTTGCAGAATCTTCCAATAAGAGTCTAATTAATATAAAAAAAAATTGTTGGAAGAAAATAAGAAAACTTGGAACAAAAAATCGATCAATTCATTGTGGGCAGACAGGCTTACAACCAAAAAATCCATTGGAACCAGTCCCTTTGAGTTAGTATATGGTATGGAGACTGCTTTTCCTTCATCATTAGGGGTTCCTGTCATGAAAATACTCCAAGAAGATCAAGTGGAACCTAATGATATACAAAGAAGGATAAACTGGACCATCAATTTACAGCAAACCGGGGAGGAGGTGTACCAAAGATCCCAAGTATTGCAAGAGAAACTCAAGAAGATATTTGATAGAAGAACCAAGGCAAAAGACTTCTACCTTGGAGATAAAGTATTACGATGGGATTCAAGAAGAGAGGACAAGGGGAAACATGGGAATTTTGACTTCCTGTGGAAAGGAACATACATCATCTATGCTTTTAGAGGAAATAATGCATATTTTCTCAAAGAGTTAGATGGTACAGAAATTGGAGGACCAGTCAATGGTCAAATGTTAAAGCATTACTTTGATCCTAGTTACTGATATTACCATGTTCCTAACTGTACATATTATATCCTTTGCAATGTTCAGTGTTGATTGGACAGTAAGATTTTGGAGTTAAAGCCCAAATAGAAGGCCCTAAGATTCAGAAGTATTACTGTCATACAAATACATAAAGCAGTAGGCAAAAGGAATATTGTAGAGAATAGTCAAAGTCATTCAGAAGGCCACTAATATACCGTTCTTGACTTTCCACTAGGAAAGGCCATCCCGAAGTGGAGCCACTGTTATGCCCCTATACCAATGAGTGTCATATATCATGATTGACTTGATCTTGTTTTGAAATATGTTCATACCTTTACTTGTTGCAAAGGTTTTCCACATTTGTAAAAAATCAAAAAATTAAAAAATTAAAAAGTGTAAAGAGGGTATACCCTAGAAAAAGAATAAAAGGGTAAAAAGAATAAAGAAAAGGTCAAAAAATGAAAAGAAAATGAACCCCAACAAAAAGAAAAGACCATGAAAGTGTGCAAGTCTAAATGCCACTACTATTTACTTTTATGTATAATAAAGATTGTGTGCAATTCGTTACCTATGCCACAATCCATGATAACCAAATAGTTTAAACTTGGTTATTTCATGTTTTCAATTTCGTGTTTTAGAAATAGAGAATAAAGATCGAACCAAACAGTGTAAACTTGGCAGATAAGTAGATAGGTAGAGTGAAAAAGGAGCTCAATAGTTTAATCTGAGCCCTTGGATGGAATAAGTGTAGACTTAGATAGGCATCACTATGTAAAAGAAAATAAAGTTGATAAGGGTTTTCCAGTCTAAGTGCACCCTAATAAAGAAGTGAAAATGCTAGGATAAAGTAGGTAGGGTAAGTAGATGATGATTGAAAAATAAATGTGTGGTGAATGATTAAATTCAATGCTTAAATCTTTTACTTTCATCAGTAGGCAAAGGCATGTATCATATGGAAAAGAACATCAACATTCAAAGTCAAAATAATTAACTTCCCTACTCATTCCCCTAAAATCTTCACTAATTCCCTAAGTGTTAAAGGTAATTGCCAAAGTTAGAGGGGCTCAGAGCATTTCTCTAACTTTTGGAGGGACCAGACCCTCGGCCCAGTAATGGAAATGCCTAAAGTAATTAAGTCCCTTTCATCAACATTACCCCCTCATAATATCATTCATTTGTTTGATAAAACTTTTCCTAAGTAAAATTCTATTTTACTTAGGGAAATTGAAATAAATCCCCATAAAAACCTCTTTCATACCTTTAGCCTAAGTAATATGTTATATGATGAAATATTTTCAGAAAACATTGGACTTAGCGCTTTTCGTTCATTTGGTCATATTAACCACTAATGTTTTATTATATAATTCCCAAATAAAACAAAATACCCACACCTGTATTATATTACTATACAAAACCCCAAATTATTATATATCCCGCCCCTTGGTTAAATATAACCATAAAACGAGTTTCGCTATTTTAGAAAATTATATATGAATGGAAGATCCCAGGCAGAAGGTGAAAAAACAAAAAACTAGGGTTACAGAGTTGTTGCAAGGGCGACGATCCATGGAGGGGTGCAAAGGAGGGAGCTCCACTCCCTCCTTCAAGCATGTCGTGACCAGCAGGGGCAAAAAACCTATGGAATATAATAGAGGACCTTCAAAGGGAAGGAATAGGAACAATGAAGAGGAACGAGATGGACAAGAATCCAAGGAGAAAATTATTATTAACGAAAATGAGGAAGAAGACAAGGAACAGGGAACAAAAAATAAAGCACGCATGGGCCCATGTAAGCCCAAAGCTGTTGTAACTCCTAGAGTTACATTAAATGAACCTGATCTGCAGGAGCACAGGGACCATATGCAAACCTATGCAATAATTTGCAAATTCATGGGTTTATGGCCCACTGAAAAAGCCTTACAAATGTGGATAAGATACCACTGGAAACCAAAAGGAAGCATTGACCTACACCTAGGTTTTAAAGGGTTTCTTTACCGTGGTTTTTGCGAACATCGAAGACAAGGATAGAGTTTTTGAAGGTGGGCCTTACTTCTTTGCTGCTGCAGGTCTCTATATGAGACCTTGGATCATGAATTTTTTCCCTGAACGTGAGACCTTTACTTCTGTCCCGGTTTGGGTGAGGTTCTATTCCCTTCAGCTTGATTATTAGAAAACAAAGTCCTTAACAATGATAGGAAATAAGCTAGGATGGTTTGTTAAAGCTTCTAAAGCCACTAGGAGGGGAAAGCATACATCCTTTGCTCGGATATGTGTGGAGATGGATCTCTCTGGAGCTCTTCCAAATGAGATAATCTTGGAAGTTTATGGTGAAGAATGTGTTGGAAATAATATTGAGAGGGGGGGTGAATCAGTATTATCAAATCTTTTCCAATAAACACTTGCATATCTGACTAATGAAACTTGTATATACCTTCCAGATTTTAATGTAATTTATCTTTAATGTTAACCCATTAACTGTAGTCAGAACCATAATAATAATAAACCAGGAACAAGAAAAACATAGATAGTCACACAAAGAAACCAGATAATAAGGTGGAAACCCAATGTGGGTGAAACCACCTGCTGCAATATTCCCTATCTTCTTTCAAAGAAAAACTTCTTTTTCAATGATATGTACTGTCGAATTCCTTTTCCAGTACGTTAGGCTGTAACCTGTAGAGCTACAACCCTCTCAGTTTCCAGCTCCTTCCTTGGAAAGGGAGCTACAACCCCCTTAGCCTGTACTAAGCTAAGATACTAGTACGTAGGTGCTGACCTACAGAAGGCTACTACCTTCTCTTTCTTCCAGGGACCACGTTTCATAAATTTTCAAACTAGACCCAAAACATAAAGTACATGTGCATCACCCAATCTCCTTTAAACAAATAACTTCTCAGAATGCAGTAACCAGAAAATAACATCAATAACTAGACACTAATTTAAACCTAGATCTCTGTAGAAACAAATAAAAGACAGCTAAAATATATTTCAAGAAAGGTCTGTAACTTCACCGAAGGAAACCTGTAGATATCCGCACTTCTGCTGTGACGCGTTTGCGCAACTCCGCACCTGCTTCCTCTCTGGTTTTATGCACCTTCACACCTGCTTCTTCTCTGGTGTTGCACACCTCTGCACTGCACCGTTGCCACTCTCTTTTGTAGATCTGACTAATAATGCTCTGGTTTCTCCTTGATTCAGATTCAACTATGTCTCGCCAACCGATTACCAAAAATTCAAATCTTGCTTTTCTTAAGATTTTCAACTCGACTGTGATTAGCCAAATGATCTCCTTTCCTTTTTATAGGCTAGGACTCACTCAAAACCATGGACCAAAACCATTGAGAAACAATACCACAGACCCAATACTTGGGTTCAACTTTTTTTTTTGGATGCAACACCACGGACCAAAACCATAGGATCAAAAACTGTCAGACTAATACCATGAACCAACCATAATATTTCCCATGAGCGTGTGCATTTCTCTGCATGAAAGTGCGTGAACTTTTCTCTGCATGAAAGTGCGTGAACTTCTCTCTGCATGAAAGGAACTTTTCTCTGCATGAAAGTGCGTGAATGTTTTTCTGCATGAAAGAAACTTTTCTCTGCATGAAAGTGCGTGAAATTTTCTCTGCATGAAAGGAACTTTTCTCTACATGAAAGTGCATGAAAGTGCGTGAACTTTAGGTTCGCACCTGCGAAACCAGAAAATAACTTTGCTGCACTATAATTTATCATTTGAGATGAGTGGGTTGCGATCAAGTACAACATATGTATCATAATGCCAACAATCTCCCCCTTTTGACTTGATGGCAACAACAAACAATCACTCTCCTCCTTTGACATCAAGGGCAAAGGGGCGGACTACCATACTCCCCCTAAGTACCTGCTGAAAACTCTGAACGAGCTCCCCCTTTTTATATGCTCTATGCTAAAATGTTGTCTGCAAGAACATGACTCCATACATCATAAGTAACCTTCCTATCATCAAGACTCATACATAGATTCATCTCCCATCGAAGTGGGAATACACAAGATAAACAAAAATCATTCATCCCAGACATAGTGGGGAAACCAAAATAGGTCGTTACATGACCTTGATATGAAAATAAGTACATGACATAGAGACAAGAACAACTATCATCAGCAGAATCATCCTTCAGACCAGCACACATTGATCTACTCCACCATAAAACTCTTGAGAAATCAAACCAAGGACTTCTAAGATAATGCTAAAAATGCATCATTAGAAGAATATATGCTCCCCCTGAACCTGTGCCAGATGGTCTCCGTCAGACGCATATCAAACTCTCTTCAACCAGAGTCTGTCCCCACTGATTTCCTTCAAACCATCATATACGCGACTGTGTCTGCATAAACCGGCGTATGTATGCGGATCCTCCTCATGCAACTCATGTACAACCATATTTCTCTGAAATAGACAGGTTTCAATAGCAAGATGATGCATCAACTACCCCCAGCTTTTGTCTGAGGTATTCAAATGTCTCCCTAGGTAGTGGTTTGGTGAAAATATCAGCAACTTGTTCCTTGGAGGGAACATATTCCAATTTGATCTTTTGTTCCATCACTTGTTCCCAGAGAAAATGATACTTGATTGGTATGTGCTTGGTCTTTGAATGCATGAATGGGTTCTTTGAAATGCTGATTGCACTTGTATTATCACATAAGATGGAGATAGGTGGAGTACAAGTGATTTAAAAATCCTGCAAAGTTTGCATCATCCAAAGGAGCTGTGTGCAACAAGATGCAGCATCCACATATTTTGCTTCAGCTGTAGATAAAGCAATCGAACTCTGTTTCTTGCTGAACCAAGATACTAATCTGGAACCCATAAAGAATGCACCACCACTAGTGCTTTTCCTGTCATCCACGCTTCCAGCCCAATCTGCATCTATATAAGCATGAAGAGTGAGATCTGCATCTTTAGGATACCATAGGCCATATTTTTGAGTTCCTTGAAGACACTTGAAAATTCTCTTTACTGCCTAAAGATGAGTTTCCTTAGGATTTGCCTGAAATCTTCCAACCATTCCTACTTCATGCGTGATGTCTGGTCGGGTACTTGTTAAATAGAGCAGACTTCCAATCATGGATCTATAGGTTGGTTGATGCACTGCTACTAATTCATCATTTGCACTGAGGTTGCATCCTGTGACCATAGGAGTACATACTAGTTTCGAATCTTCCATGCCATACTTCTTTAAGATCTGCTTGAGGTACTTGGTTTGAGATAAAAAGATACCGCCTTTATTTTGTTGGATTTTTAAACCAAGAAAATATGTCAGTTCTCCAAGCAAAGACATTTTGAATTCCTTTTACATCACCAAGGCAAATTTTTGACTCATAGCTTCTTCATTGCTGCCAAAGATGATATCATCTACATACACAACAAGTATTAGCAATTTTTTATTTTCAATTTTTACATAAAGATTGCTATCTGCTGGTCCTTTTGAAAAACCTTGTTGATGAAGGTATTTGTCTAGACGATAGTACCAAGCCCTTGGAGCCTGTTTGAGACCATAGAGAGCCTTCTTTAGTCTGCATACAAGATTTGGATCATACAGGATATCCTCGGCGCTCAATGTACACTTCTTCTATGTCTCCATTTAGAAAGGCTGATTTCACATTCATTTGATAACTTTGAACTTCTGAAAGCTAGAGAGATGCAAGGAAACATTCGATGGCCTCAAAGTCTACAACGGGAGAAAAAGTCTTCAGTCCTATTCCTTCTTGTTAGGCAATACCCTTTACAAACAAGTCTGGCCTTATTTCTAATCACTTCCCCATTTTCATTCAACTTGTTTTTGAAGATCCATTTTGTCCCTATGACATTATTATCTTTTGGTCTAGGAACCAACTCCCAACTGTTATGCTTTTCGATATGCTCAAGTTCTTCATCCATTGCCTTGACCCAGCATTCATCTTTGCATGCCTCTTTTACATTTTGTGCTTTAGTGGAGGAAAGTAATTCTAAATAGCTTGAAGCTTCTGCAATTGTTCTTCATGTTTGTATTCCTGCCTCTTTATGCCCCAAAATGTGAGATTCTAGATTATTCTTCTGAACCTACCTAGATGGAGTCTTTTCTTCTATCCTTATTTGTTCTTCAGGCTACTCATGGGTTTCTTCTTCATCATGAATCTGATTTGATGTTGATGGATAGTCCTCATCATCTTTGAAATGTTCAGATCTTACCTACCTAGGAGTGTTTTCTTCTTCATCAACCACTACATAAATACTTTCAACAATTTTTCCAAGCTTTTTATTATAACACTTGTAAGCTTTGTTGTGGGGAGAGTAACCAAGAAGAATGCCTTCATCTTCTCTAGGTTCAAACTTGCCAAGATGTTCATCAGTATTTTTGATATAGCATTTGCTTCCAAAAATTTTGAAATATTTTACCGAAGGAGTCTCACCATACCAGAGCTCATGAGGGGTTTGAGTGCTGTTCACCCGGACGTTTGTTTTGTTGAGAATAATAACCGCATCAAATGCAACTTCACCCCAGAAAGTTGTGGGAGTTCCAGATTCATCAAGCATAGCACGAGCCATTTGTTGAATCGTTCTGTTCATCCTTTCCACTACTCCATTTTGCTGAGGAGTCCTGGCTGTAGAGAATTCTCTTCTTATTCCATGTTCTTCACAAAAATCGAAAAATTCATTCAAGGTAAATTCTCCTCCTCGATCAGACCTGAGGCATTTGATTTTGTGATCTGATTCGTTGTCAACCAAAGCTTTTAAGGATTTGAATTTTTCAAAGGCTTCATCTTTGTTCTTCATGAGTCCTATCCAAACCATCCTTGAATAGCCGTCAATGAATAATATAAAGTATTCTTCTCCCCGAGGTGACCTTTTCCTAGATGGACCACATACATCAGTATTGACAAGTTCAAGTGGCCTGCTAGCTGATCCTTCCTTCTCAGGAAAGTTAGTTCTGGTTTGCTTACCAAACTGACATGATTTACATATTGTATTAACTGGAATTTTGATGTCT
>APFE031039427.1:0-23689 GCA_000404065.3 Pinus taeda
CCGGAGAGAGCCCTCTCCTGTCCTCGTAGGGCTAGCTACGAGGCTGAGCGTGGTTTGATGTAGCCTTGAGTTTTACCTTATTTCAGCCTAAGGTAGATTTGAGCACTAACATAGTGGCGACCATACTGGGGAAGAAATCTCAATGGTTTGCTTGTTGATCTGTTTATTTCATGAGTCTTAGACGGAGTCTGAAGTCACGCCAGGTAGCTTTCGAAACGCTTTTGCCATGCATAAGCGGAAGTAGATAAATGCTGCTTCAGTCGATCTCCGGTTAGCTTGTGAGCACTTGATTTGCAAAACACCCCAGTAAACTTGTTCATTCTAGACCTTTGGATGATTGAGTCTAGAAGTCGATAGGCTGAATTACTTATATTCCTTTGATCTTTTGACAAAACACATTGTCTTGAAGAAGACATACTAGAGCTAATCCAGATCCTAATTCGCCTCCTGTCTACGAAAATCCGAATTTGATTCGAAAACTCCTTCGTCAAGAAAGCTCTGCGACTCTCGTGATTAAATCCCATTCATGTCCTGCAATTTTTGAATATCTTGAAGAACTTTCTTTTGATGAGAAGTTTGAACTGTCATTGTTCAAAACCAAGTCTGAAAATGCTCTTGATTCTATAGTTCCAAATCCTGATTTCGCTGCCGCTCTTCAAAACAAAAAATCTAACAAGTCTATTGAGAATTTCATTTGAAGACAACTCCAAACTACAATTGAGGTTACGAATATCATTGATTTTCTAGAAACTGCATCTGTTACCATTGGATCATCCATTACGGCATCCACCTCCAGAGATCATACTAAACCGCCTTTCATTCCTATCATCCCTATGCAACCTATTATTTCTGATCAGAAGTCTGCAATCAATTCGCTTTCATCCACTATTTCCACGCCTAAAACTGCATCTCCTCCGCACACACCTCCTCATACACCTCACATGTTAGCTGCACCTAGTCCCCCAACATCTCCAAGGCCGACTGCAAATCCACCAAGAGCCATGGCTGCCAGATTTTCACCCCTTGCTTTGCCGGCCAATTTGGATCCTATGGCTGCTGATTATCAGAGCAAGATTCCTATATTCGATGGCACACCACAGAGTATATCAGCTCAGCAGCATATTGCCCGAATCACGGACTTTCTGGACATGCATGAAATTGATGCAGAAAATGTTTCAATGAGATTGTTTGCCCAGACTTTTGGAGGAGAGGTTTGTAAATGGTTCAGAGCTTTACAAGCAAGGAGCATCAACACACTACAAGAACTTCAGACTTTGTTTCTAGATCGGTGGGAAATGAAGAAAGATCCGTTGCAAATCACTTCAGAGTATACCAACATCAAGCATAATCCTGGTGAGTCCGTTCAGGATTATATTATCAGATTTAATGCAGTGTATAATGCAATTCCAGATGACTTAAGACCATCTAAAAATTCATCTCTTCTTAAATTCCTAGACGGTTTTGATCCGGAAATGGCTTATTCACTACGAGACAGAAATCCGCCCACCTTAGAAGATATGCAAAAGATTGCCGTTAGTGTTGAGGCGAATCTAAATGATAAGAGAGCACGGTTGAAAGCAGAGAAAAGAGTGACTATAAAGGAAGAGTCTACATCAGAGCCACCTTGGCTTCGTGAGGTGGAAAAAATGTTCAAAAGAATGAACCTTGATAAATCAGAAACGCAGATTCATGATCCAAATTACCGTGGCCAGCAACAGCCACAGTTCAGAATTAAGCATCGTGAACATAGAGCACAAGAGTCGGCAGCCCAGCAACAGATTAAGACTCCTCTTTTGCAGAATTTTGTGAGTCAAGACTCAGATGATGATGCTGATGTAGTAGGGGACCAAAATCACTTCTTTACTCCCGACGATCTGCCCATTTACATCACTGAGGATGAAGAGTATGGAGAAATTTCAGCCGCCCAGAAAGATAAAGATTTTATCTTAGCAAATGATGCAGATTTAGATGATTACCAAAGAGGATATTTGAATGCCTTGTCCACTCAACAGAAGCTGTACTCATTGAGAAACCGAGATGTGCCCATAACTCCAATTCAGAAAAGAAAAGCAGCTACAGCACCGAAGACGGATTCGCCCATACCACAGAAGAAAGGAAAAGAGACAATTGATCCCACAGCTAGTAAAATATCATCTGTAGAAAAGACAAATCAGGCAAGTATAATCAAGGATAAGAAGGAAGTTCCGGTTAAAGAAGTTGAAAAAGCTTCAGAATTTAGTTTGGAAAATGAAAATTTCAAATTAAAAAGATCCATTCCTTTGACAGAAATCATGAAGAACAACAACTACCGTGGTCAAGTCTCTAAAATTTTGAATTTTGATCCAATGTTTGACATGGTAAATGTTGAAGATGATCAGCCAGAATTGATATTTTGGCCTGCATTAGATGGTGAGTCCCCTGACAGTGATGTTCCTCCCTTTTATATCAGTTTGAGATTGCATGAATATGTATTGCACAATGCTATGTTTGATTCGGGTGCTTCGCACAATTTGATGCCAAAGGTGATCATGGAAAAGCTGGGACTAGACATTACAAGGAGATATTATGATTTGTATTCATTTGATTCCAACCGTGTGAGATGTATCGGGCTCATCAAAGATTTGGTTGTTAGCTTAGACCAAATTACAGCGAAGAATGTCTTGATGGATGTGGTTGTGGCGGACATTCCTCCGCGATTTGGGATGCTCCTTTCAAGATCTTGGGGGGAAAAATTGAAAGTAACACTACAGTTAGATTTCTCTTACGCAACAATTCCAGTCTTTGGTCAAATGAGAAAGTTATATCGAGAGCAGAAGATGAAATACATGATAATCAGCAAAGAGAAGCCAATCAATCACCCTGTAAATTATGTACATACCGATTTAGAGTCGTTTGTGTTGCTTGCTAATAGTTTTAATGATCTAGATAGTCAATTAGTTCAGGCGGAAGATATACCAGAAATCACTGAGAATTTTAGAGAAGTTCTGCAAAAAGAAAGGAGAGAAAAGCAAACTACTGCGGAGCAATCAGCTAAAGACATTGGGCAGCAAACAGGAAAAACAGAGCTGGTGCAATTTCAACATTTAGAGGACGATGAAGATGGTCTTTGGACCATGGATTTTGATGGCACAGTAGGTAGTGATGGTGCTGGAATTGGTGTTTGGATTCGCAGTCCATTTTCCGCTACGGATAAGGTCCCAAGCAAAGTGAGAGTGTGTTCCTACAAGCTAGCATTTGACTGTTCTAATAATGAAGCGGAATATGAAGCTCTAATTGCTGGCCTTAAGATTCTTAGAAAGCTGAAAGCGAAAAGGATTGCAGTCTATGGTGATTCGGAGTTGGTGATAAAGCAGGTTAAGGGTGAGTTTCAGGCCAAGTATCCTCGCATGAGAGCTTACCGAAATGCAGTCTTAGATATTTTTAAGTTATTTTCTGATCATACCTTGACATGTGTGCCTCGTATACAAAATGGTGTTGCTGATGGACTTGCTAAGGTAGCAAGAAAACTTAAAAATTCCGATGAATTCCAGCAACAAGTTTGAGATTCATGTGAAACACCGTCCCACCGTTCTAGACAATCAGCGATGTTGGCAAGTCTTTCAGGATGACGAGGAGATTAATCATTTTCTGCAAAATAAGGGTAAGTTCAAAGATACCTCCATAGATACAGAACATGATGATGGTAGTGATGATATACAAATAAATCAAATGGAAGTACTGCAACTTAAAGATAACATCATTCCTAAGGGATTGATCCCTTTGGAGGAACTCTTCGACCAAGATGATGTAGCCCGTAAACCAACATTTAGGCCAACTGAAAAAGGTGTTGAAGAAGTAAATATTGGGATAGCTAAGAATGCCAAGATGGTAAAATTATCAAAGTCGTTATCACCAAAGGTAAAGGCAGAGTATGTGAAATTGTTGTCTTTATTTTCTGATGTTTTTGCATGGGATTACTCAGATTTAAAAACATATGACACTAATATCATTCAGCATACTATTCCCATTAAATCAAATCAGAAGCCTTTTCGTCAAAAGTTGAGGAGAATCAATCCAAAGCTACTACCATCGATTGAAAAAGAGGTAAACAGATTGTATAAGTCAGGAATCATTGTGCCTATGCGATTTTCAGATTGGATATCAAATTTGGTGCCCGTGAGAAAGAAAGCAGGTGAGATCCGTTTATGTATTGACTTCAGAAATTTGAATAAGGTTTCATTAAAAGACAATTATCCGCTGCCAAAAATGGACCACATATTGCAGCGAGTAGTTGGAGCATCAAGGATGTCACTACTCGACGACTATTCAGGATATAATCAAATTCTAGTGCATGAAGATGATCGTGACAAGACTGTGTTTACCACTCCGTGGGGAACGTTTCATTATGCAAAAATGCCATTCGGTTTGAAGAATGCAGGAGCCACCTTTCAGTGTGCAATGGACATGGCTTTCGCCAAAGAGAAAGATGTATTTTTAGTTGTTTACCTTGATGATTTAACTGTGTTTTCAAATTCTGATGAAGAACATTTATACCATTTGAAAATTGTCTTCCAAAAGTGCAGAAAATATGGTATTTCGTTGAATCTGAAAAAGAGTATTTTTTCCATGGATGAGGGCAAGCTCCTTGGCCACATCATATCGAAAGATGGCATCCATGTTGACCTTGCATGTGTTGAAGCCATTCAGCAAATTGAACAGCCCCGAAACAAGAAAGAAATACAATCCTTTAATGGTAAACTGAATTTTCTGCGTCGCTTCATTCCAAATCTAACGGAGCATCTTAGAGAAATCACGAGCATGCTGAAAAAGGACAGTCAGGTAAAGTGGACCGAAGAGGCGGTGAAATCATTCAATTTAGTGAAGTTAGCTCTTTCTTCAGCTCCTATTTTGATAAGCCCAGACTACACGTAGGACTTTATTTTGTTCTCATTTGCTTCTGAGCACACTTTGGCAGCTATATTAATGCAGAAAAGGGAAGGAGTTGAAAAGCCCATTGCCTTTTTCAGTCAGATTATAATAGACGGAGCATTGAAATACAACATTATTGAGAAACAAGCACTTGCGCTTGTAAAGGCCTTGAAATATTTCCGTGTGTTTATATTGCATTCCCACATTCTAGCCTATGTTCCAGACGCATCAGTTAAAGATATTTTGGTACAGGCAGATCCAGAAGGCAGGCAGGGTAAGTGGATTGCTGCGTTGTTAGAGTATGATGTGGAGATTAAACCAACCAAACTAATCAAAGGACAAGGGCTTGCCAAGTTAATGGCTGAAATGAATCTGCAGGTTCTAGATATAAATTTGATTGCTGCCATGTCTGATGAAGATGAGGAGAGTTCATTAGTTCAGGTATCTAACATTTTTATTTCTTCCCCTTGGCATGCTAACATTTATATGTACTTTAGAATTTGTCTTCACGTCCCGCAATGCCTAGAAATAAGAGTAGAACATTGAAATTGAAAGCTGCAAAATTCTGCATGCTAGATTCTGCATTGTTTTGGAAAGACCCTGGTGGAATGTTATTGAATTGTTTGGTAGAGGAGGAAGCCAAAAGAGTTGTGGAAGAATTTCATAGAGGAGACTGTGGAGGCCATCTGTTTTGGAAAACCACAGCGAATAAGATTCCAAGGGCAGGTTATTATTGGCCTTCACTGTTTTCAGATGTATATAAGGCTGTTAAGAATTGTCACGAATGCCAAATTTTTGAAGGGAAGCAGAAACTACAGCCTTTGCCTCTCAAACCAATTAAAATTAGTGCACCTTTTCAGCAGTGGGGATTGGATTTCATCAGGGAAATCCATCCGGCATCATCAAGATAGCATAGATGGATATTGACAGCCACGGACTACTTCACGAAATGGATTGAAGCGATTCCTACTCGACAAGCCATGGATGCGGTAATCATCTCTTTTCTTGAAACCAATATTTTGTCACGTTTTGGGTGTCCAAGTAATTTAATCACAGATAATGCAGCGACATTCAAGTCAAAAAGGATGGTCGAATTTTGCTATAAGTACAATATTAGCTTGGGACATTCAACCGCATACCATCCTCAGGGAAATGGATTGGCGTAGTCATCTAATAAATCTTTGGTTAATATCATTAAGAAATTGCTGGAAATTAATAAAAAGGGCTAGCACAAGAAATTAGTAAATGCACTATGGGCTGATAGGGTGAGTCAGAAAAAGTCTATTGGCATGTCTTCTTTCGAGTTGTTGTACGGGACATACATGGTTTTTCCTACTTCGCTTGCTGTCCCGGTAGTCAAATTGCTTCAGGAAGCCGATAGTGAGGAAGATCCTATGCAGAGAAGGATTAATCAGATGATTCATTTACAACAGACATGTGAGGAAGTATTTCAAAACACTTTCAAGTTGTAGGAGCGCATCAAAAATATTTATGACCGGAAGGCAAAAGCAGACACATTTCAGCTAGATGAGGTAGTTTTGAGGTGGGATGCCTGACATGAAGACAAAGGAAAGCATGGAAAATTTGAAAACTTATGGAAGGGTCCTTACAAGATTACAGCATATCGTGGCCAAAACGCTTTTCTTCTCAAAGAAATGAATGGAGATGAGTGACCTGGAGGGCCGATTAATGGTCGGCTGCTAAAGCGATACCACTTCTGAGTATTTTTTCCTCATTTTATCATCATTGTACATATCATTTCGCTTCTGTTTTATTGCACATGTGTACTAACTTCTCATATTCAGTCTGGGGCCAGTGAAGGCTATAATTCTGAAAATGGAGGTTAGTTGGTTTGAAGTTTGTCAAGTCAGTTGTATCAGTCCTTTTAGTTTCGAGTCAGTTTTGGTTAAAGCGGTTTTTGGTTTTTAGTCAAATTGTCAAAATTTTGTGTTGGAATAATGACTCCATAGCCCAATGGATGAAGGCACTGTCTAGCTCTTACAGAGATCTGTTGTTCTTGGCATCTCCAAGGAGCTACCATCCCCATTGGAGCCAATGTTAGATTCGGTCGAGTTATCCCTCCGTTAGAGATCAAAACTCTTTTTTGCATTTCATGTTTAGGCGTCCCATCAGTTTCGATCAGTTGCATTTCGTTAGGCATGCCATAAATCTGACGAAATGGTTTGTGTCACTCATTCCCCTCGTGTTTGGCACTGCTGGTTCAGATCTGTTCATAAAAATGAAGAGGTCATATTTCTAGGTCATGACAAGTGTTCTTGGTCATTAGGTCTAGGGTTAAGTCAATTTGGTTTTGCAAAGTCTAAGAAATCCAGCAGGTCAGAGGGAGGTCCTCGATAGGTGGTTATCTCAAAGATTTTTATCATTATATGGATAGATTAGGACTTCTCTTCAAAAATTTGTTTTGAAGATAAGTCGACATTTCATTTTTGTAATAAATTTTCAAAAATTTCAGTTCTTGAATTGTCTAGGTGCAGCCTTGGTCTCCTTTGCCAGATTATATCACAGCTATCCCTACAAAAAATTGTCAAAGAAAATCATTATTTCAAACAAATTTAAGGAGGAAACCAAAAAGTTAGAAGTCTATTAATCCTTAAAAAGTGTCAAAGACAAAACATTACAAAGTGGGTTATGGACCAAGCAAAAATCAAATTGGAGTCTTTATAAAGATATTTCAATGAAATTTCAAATCATTGTACATCCCAAGAGTGGAGAAAAATCGTTCCAAGGTGAATTTGTGAGTTTGAGTGGAGATCGGTGCAACTTTCAGGCGCGCGTCGCACTGGGTTAGGCGCGCGACGCATTGGCTGTGCGCGGCGCACTGGGCACAAAGCACCAGTGTTAATTTACAAGCACGCAGCCCACTGGGCAAGGCGCGCGACGCTCACAGTTTGGAGCCCGAAACTAGTTCAAAAGCTCATCAAATCGCCTCCTCTTCACATAAAATTGTCAGGTAGGCTCGCCTCCATTTCCTTTGCTTGTTTTTTTAATGGTGAATGTGATGGGTTCGTGAATGTTTGCCATGGAGATCAAAGTTTGAAAGCCCTCCTTTTGTCAATATAAAAAGTGTTGTAGGGTTTGAAAACAGTGTGTAACCAAGGTTGTATTTTTCCCCATTTCCCTTTGTTCCTCATTCCCAAATTCACCCATCATTCTTCCCCATTAATTCCCTCATTAATCCTACACTACAATCCCTGAAATCCTAGTACCCCACCTCTATTAAAAACGCATTAATCCTACCTAATATCCCAAAACCCCAATCCAATATTTACATTTCCCCTTCCTTCCCTAATTACATTTTATTTCCAAAGTCCCTAATTCCCTAATGTTTTCCCTTTCCTAATATTCCCTTGTGCATTTGTTTCGCCTTGGTCACAACATTGTTAGAACAAAGAGCAGTTTGCATTCAATTGTACACACAGTTTTATATATCAGCATACATATTCCAGATATCTTGTTTTCAAAGTCATGTCAGAGACGGATTCAGTCTATGAGCAGGAGTATGACAACGATTCTACAGCTGAGGTTAATGTGCCACAGAGATTTCACAAAAGTGTCAAAGGTGGTCAGCATGTCAGGGAGGAACCTACTTCTTTGGCTCAATTGCAGGCTTGCCCACTTGCAATGGATTGTTTTCAGCGTCGATCATGTTTCCAATACTGTGAGATGATCTCACAAACCCAACATCATCGTGAACTAGTTCGTTTATTTGTTCTACATTTACATGATGGCCATGTAAACCTCGCCGGAGTAAATTTCACCTTGTCACCAGAGACTATTGCTCAGGCCACCGTGATACCAAATGTAGGAGAGGAATGGAGCAAGCACCAGCAATTAGAAAAATTCTACTATGAGCCATACATCAAACCTGGGTATATGAGACACTTGAGCACAATTTTTCCTTTCAGATTCCTAAGGGATGATTTTGCACCTTTGATGAAACTCATCATTCAGTATTTCAATTGCGAGGGTAGATTCTCGCGTCTCTATGCATACCATGTCCGTTTGTTGATGCATTTCACGAGGGTACGTATGATGAACATTCCGTACTTCATGTGTCGCAACATAGAGAGTATGGTGACTTTAGTACAAAGGAAGACCCCAGCACAGCAACGTAGAAGTATATATCATTACGCGCTGATCAAAATCATAGTGATACATCAGTTGACACAGCAGGGCATTACTTGGGAGGATTTCATCTCCCGTGACTTCTTCTCAGCGCCACAGCTGCTTCCCGAGATAGTTCATGATGAGGGAGCGCCTTCACACCAGCTAGACATTCCTGAGACCGAGCATATAAGTGCTCCACCTTATGTGACATACCAGCGAGGCCACAGGGCCTTATTTGCATCTACACGATGAGTACTATCTCCACCCGGGGTGGAAGGGGTCTCGTTGACTCCATCAACAGAGCGAGTATTATCTCCACATCATGTGGAAGGGGTCTCGCCTTCTTCTTCAGCACAGGTACAGATTCAGGACAGGGGCAAGAGGCCTATGCATGATGAGGATCCTTCAGGAGGCCGGGACACAGATTTCACTATCATTGATGTTGATGTGAGCTCTCCTAGTTCGGAGCTAAAGGAGATCATCCGGGAGAAAAAGGCTGAGAATGACTTGCTGAGAAAGAAATTGCAGATGGCTAAGTGGGTGATAAACTACCTGGAGCAGCGTAGCAAACAGCTAGAGGATGAACATACACTTTATGAGCTGCGGCAAATCTGTGAGGATCGAGAATTGGCCCGAAAGAGACCCGGTGATATGACACCGATTGATCGAGAGTCTATGCTCATCCGTGTGAACACTCATCTGGAGAAATTGTTGGCAAAGGAAAACAGAGACAAAGACATGCTTCGTCATATGAAAACTGATTATTGGGCTCGTATGCATGTCTGCAAAGCAAAAATGAAGATTCTAAAGAGGCGATTGAGCAAAGCACTAAAACGGCGAAAAAAGCCCGATCCACTCCAAATTTTGGCCGAGGCTTCATTGGCGGGGCACAATACATGATGGAGGGTCTTCACTCCAAATTTGAGCAAATTCGGAGAAATTTTTGTCATTTTGAAAGTTTTGTCCTAAAAACAGGTTTTTTGGCTCAACGCGTAGCGCGTCGACGCGCACGCTTATGATTGGGACACGTGATGGAGGAAAACTTTACATTTTTTGGGTTTTTCATGGTAAGTTATGCATGCTCAGCTATTGACAAAGCATTTCATCAAGTTCTCGGTGATCAAAAGGCCCAAAAACACCATGAAAATCACCTTTATGCCACCTTTTGCACCAGCAGGAAGTACTTCCGAGAGAATGACATTTTGAGGGGGCAAATGAGCTCCAAATTGAAAAATTCCACTTGGGTTGGATAGAAGACATCTAGGGCTTTCCAACCAGCTACTGTGAGCTTGACTTGGATGTTTGGAAGTGCCCCAAATGCAGGTTGAAAGGCGCGCGACGTATAGGGCTCAGGCGCGTGGCGCATAGGGCTTTTTGGCCAATTTTTCATCTTTCAGCTCAGGAATGCAGCCAGTTTGACCAGTTTTGATTTGTGATGTAATTTTTGAATCCTCTTGATGTAATTGATTAAACATGATGTAATTTTGACACATAGTTACTTGTTCTAGAAGATTCATTCACCAAAGAGTGAAAATTTAATGAATGAATGGGTTTCCCACCTTATAGAGGCAAGTTGTTTTGACTGCCTAGATTGTAGTGCTTTGTTTAGAGTTGGTTGAAACAACTCCTAGGATGATTAGCTCGACCCCTAGAGGCAAGGGAATGGGTTGGCTTGTCTATATTATGTATTTTCTAAATCATTTTCAGGGTTGGACTCTTGGGAAAAGCTTGACACCCTATTGTACATATTTTCTGCATTTTTGGCAAAGGAAAGACCAGGGTTTTGCAACACTGTTTGGGATTCATGTGGCTTTATGTGTTGATGGTGTGCTTCTTTCAGTATTTGTAAGTTGTTTGTGTGTATCATTTTCCTTCTCTTATCTTCTGCAATTGAACAAATGAAGTGTTAAGGTAGAATCCATAATTTGTTATGCTCTGCCTTTAAGTTTGTTTGATTTTCCATGTTTTCATCTATTTATGGAGAATCCTTGAAAGTTTCTTGCTCTCCCTTAAACTTCTCACCAGTCAGAATCTAGCCATTCATTCTCTTTAAAAGCATCAAGACAATCGCCTACCTTGCCCCAAGTAGACCTCTGCAAAAACTGTGTCTCATCCCCGCACCCAAAATTGCCTTTCCCTTAGATTCAACAAAACTCCAAAAAATCAATTTCAAACTCCTTATACTTCATACCTAGCCTAAAGTTAATTACCAATTTAGTCATCTCGAGCCTCATTGATTACCTTTTTTCGAGATTGACCCGGAGAGAGCCCTCTCCTGTCCTCATAGGGTTAGCTATGAGGCTGAGCGTGGTTTGATGTAGCCTTGAGTTTTACCTTATTTCAGCCTAAGGTAGATTTGAGCACTAACATGTGGGGCGGCTTTGAGAAGTGAAAAAGTAATATTTTCCCGATTGGAAAAGTCGTGAACTAAAAAATATCCTTCCAACAGATTTAACCATTTGTCTACGGCATCTGCATCTATAAAGCCTTCGAATATGGGAATATTGAAGTTAACTTGTTCTTTAAAAGGAGTGATGCTTCCAGAGTGGCTGTTGGATGAAGATTCATCACATGTGGGTAGCCGTCAAAGGATATGGGCAAAGTTATCCATCATTGCGTCCCTTTGTCGCTTGAGGACTTCCTCGAGCAAAATTTTTAAAGGATCTCCAGCCCCCTCATCTTTCTTTTCTTCCTCCATGGGAGATCGTTGAAAAATATTGAACTATGCTTACAAATATAATGGAAATAAGATAGCTTGGGCAATGGTAGCTTATCTCTGAGAAGAGATGTGGAAGCTACATGCCTTTGCACTATGTTAAAATGAGGCTCAAGGGCCTATTTATAATTGGAAAACATGAGAAAACCCTAAACAACAAAGACACTAACCCCAGGAGATGTAACACCAAGATTTTGTGGGCCCCATTGGGGTTAGTTGGGCAGCAAATTCCGAGGGCCGTAACTTGGTCATATTATTTCCGTTTGGCGCGTACGATACCTTGTTTGGAAGGTCTCGACGAGTATTATAGGTTTCACCGCATGCCACTATCTATGGCTATGAGCCTGCCGCAGACCCTAGAAAAATGCCATTTAGGGGATCAAAACTGCTTCGGAAGTTCAGGACCCAAAAAATGCTAAAAATAGTAAATGTTGAAATGAACAAGGAAACAAATGAAACTGATTGGGGGGTCTAGGTGGAATAGGCGGGTGGCCACCAATATCCACCTAGATCACTGTTAGGCCTTCCCAAGGGCTGGCACAACTACCAAGACTCAGTTAATGGGAGGGACAATCTAGTAGGGTGGGAGCAATTATGGTCTGACTTGCTACAAGAAGAGATTTGGCAGAATGCCAGAGATGGATCCTCATCCAATAATGATGATGAGGAGAATTGTGCCTTAGCTAGAAAGGAAAAGAAAGGGAAGGGGAAGTTATCCCATTCCAAATCAGATTCCAATCAAGGTAGTAAGAAGGACATGTTGACGATTAAATGTTTTAATTGTCACGAGATGGTACACTATGCCACAAAGTGTCTGCACAAAAAAGGTCGGTAAGAAGCCCTCAGGAGGAGCATTAGGTGAATATCTTACTTCACAATTTGAGTTGGATTTCATCCTCATCGCTTGCATGGTGACATCAGTGATGGGTAGTCTATGGTACCTGGATAATGGAGCCTCATTCCATATGACCAGTAACAAAGAGTTCTTCAGTGACTTGGAGGATCATGGCTATGATGCGATATTCAGCAAGGGAAAGGATTTCCTTCGTCACATAGCCTTATGACAGTTGAAGTGAATCGGGGTTCGAGTGAAGAACCTCTACAAATTGGATGGAGAAGACTGCACTGCTTTGAGCACAAAAGCATAGAAGGTGTAGAGTTGAGACATCACTGAGTTGTGGCATAGAAGATTAGTTCACTCGCACACATAGCTTTGAAGGTCATGTAGTACATTTCTATAGGACTTCCCAAGGCTACACTAGATCAGAGAGACACATGCAAATGGTGTACATTGGGGAAGTACACCAAAGTTTCCTTTCATGACAAAGACAGTCGAGTGCAAACGATCCTTGATAGAGTTCACTCACATGTGTGTGGACCATTCTCGACAACATCCACGACCAAGCACATGTATTATTTAATATTTGTTGATGATTTTTCTCATAAGCGCTAGATTTTCTTCATGCAGAAGAAAGATCAGACGTTTGCTAAATTTTGTGAATTTAAAGCACTTGTCGAGAAATATACTTGCAGGAAAGTTAAATCTTTCAGAAGCGATAACGATGGACAAGATGTGTCAAATTAATTCAATAACTTATGTGCATCAGAAGGCATTCGACAGGAGTTAGTAACACCTCATAACCCACAACAACATGGGGTGGTTGAAAGGAAGAAAAAAGGTATTGTGGGAGTTGCACGGGCAATGTTACATGATCAGGGCCTACCGTTGCAATTGTGTGTTGAACAATGCAACACAACTATTTATTTGCAGAACAGAAGCCCTCGTCGAATTCTCAGGATGAATACACCAGAAGAAGATTTTTCAGGTAAGAAACTAGATGTTGCACACTTCAAGATCTTTGGTTCATCAATCTAGTATCATGTTACCAAGGATGCACGGAAAAATCTAGAGCCAACAACTGATTTGGGTATATTTTTGCGGTATACTGATACACCTCACAACTATCGAGTGTACCTTCCATCTAATAGGATGAGAGTGGTTTGTAGAGATGTGAAGTTCAATGAAGAGAATGCCATGAGATGTTCCCTTGAGAGGGAGCTTCAGTTATCTACAGATGAGGAGCTTTTAGCTCCAAAGGAGGAACCTTAGGATGATGTGGGGCAGGCACATATAGAGGAGAAGAGGGTGGAAGCACCCACTCATGCAGAGACTTCCAGAGATGGATGGAAGCACATGAGAGAGGCCAACAAATTGATGCATGATGCTAGAAAGAATGTGGGATCACCCACATCAAAGAAAAGGCAGAGGAGGTCACCAGACTAGGACACTGACTACATGGCTCTGATGAGCGAGAGTGTAGAGGTTGAGCCATCCTAATTTGAGGAAGCAGTGCAACAACTAGTACGGGTTGATTCCATGGTTGAGGAGTATGACTCCATTATTAGAAACAATGTTTATGAAGTGGTCCTAAGACTAGCAGACAAGTCAATGGTGAGTTCTATATGGCTTTACAAGGTAAACCAAGTAGCATATGGGAGTGTGGAGAAACATAAGGCTAGATTTGTGGCCAAAGGGTTCCCTCAGGTGAAGGGAATTGATTACGATGAGACCTTTACTTCAGTAGCAAGGTACTCTTTAATCAGATCTATTCTAGCAATGTCAGTGCAGAAGGGATGGAAGATACATTAGATGGACGTGAAGACAACATTACTCAATGGTATGATTGAGGAAGAGGTGTATCTTGAGCAACGAGAAGGATTTAAGACCTTCAACAGAGATTCACAAGTGTGCAGACTCAAGCGAGCGTTGTATCAACTAAAACAAGCACCCCATGCTTGGTACACCAAAATTGACAACTATTTCACCGAGTTGAGCTTCACCAAAAGTGAAGCAGATGCGAACCTTTACCATATTGTGCTTGAAGGTAAATTGTTGATTATAGTATTATATGCCAATGATTTGATTCTAACAGGTGATGAGAAGCTGATAAGATGTTGCAAAGAGGACATTTCAAGAGAATTCGAGATGAAGGACCTCAGGCTCATGCATTACTTTCTTGGTATGGAAGTATGGTAAGGAGATGAGGAACTATTTGTCTGTCAAGGAAAGTATGCTAATGAGATACTGAAGAAGTTCTACATGTAGATAAATAAACCCATGGAGACTCCTCTAGTAGGAAATTAGAGGAAGAAAGATGCTACTTCAGGTTAAGTATTGGAGGCTACTATTTATAGAAAACTTGTGGGTTCACTTATGTATTTGGTGAACACAAGACAAGACATGTGCTTTGTAGTTAACCAACTTAGTCAAGCCATGGTTAAGCCAAACAAAATTTATTGGAAGGAAACTAAACATGTGTTGAGATATCTCAGAGGAACCACTTATTTTGGTGTGTGGTATAGACAAATAGAGGGAGTGAAGCTTCAAGGCTTCATAGATGCAGATTGGGCAGGGAGTCCAACCGACATGAAGAGCACATCAAGGGGGATCTTTAGTATTGGGTCAGCTATAATTTATTGGTACAATAGGAAGTAGGGATTAGTTGCACTTTTTTCAACAGAAGCAAAGTACATGGCTTCTAGTCTAGCATCATGTGATTCTATTTGGATGAGGAAGATCCTTGTTGGGTTATTTGGTCAGCAGATGGATTCTATAGTGATTTACTATGACAACCATAGTTGTATCAAACTATTTGAGAATCCATTTTTTCATGATCATTCCAATCATATTGACATATGGTATCACCATCTACGAGATTGTGTAGAGGAGAATCATGTTGCTGGAGTACATTCCTATAGAGGAGTAGGATGTAGATATTTTGACAAAGGCATTATCAAGATGCAAATTCTAGTTTCACAGAGGCAGGAGCAGGGTAGCAGATAATCCCTTTCTTGTTAAGAGGGAGTGTTGAAAATTCAACCAAAAAATACTAATTTAATTTTGTTCTTGAATTAAACTAGGAATTAAATTGTAATTCCACATCTCATGACAACTTGTAATAGTTAACTAAGATAATTTGACTTAGTTGGCTCAGTTAATTCGAGTTGAGGGTCTAACTAGAGTCATGTAGAGTGTTTCCCAATATATAGGATCCCTAGTTGAGTTTATTTCGAGTTGTAATTATTTAATTCAATCTAACGGAGTTAAAGTCAGTTAAACTAGCTCCAACTTGTTATCACTTACTACAAAATTGTTCGAATGGTGCTAAATGATGTCAAAAGAATGCAAAAGAGAAGACAAGCTTGCAGTCATTTTCCAAGTAGCAAAAGGACTCAAAGCCTGCATTGGATCCTCTCCATTGCAAAGTGGGAAGTCCAAAAATGGACTCCTGGATCAAAAGATATGGTCTGCTGAAGTTTCAAGGATTCAAGCCTTAGGAAGGAAAGAATATCGAGATCACATGTCAGAGGTCTAGAGATATTGGTGATCGCATATCGGAGGTCCAAAGATATCAACGATCACATATCGGAGGTTAGGATGTCAGAGGTCCAACATATTGGAGCAATGACACATCGGAAGGTCAGCGAATTGGAGGATCGAAACTTCTTATGGTGACAACATTTAAAAAGTTGTGATATGCATAATGTGTCGATAGTGTTAAAAACTGTTGGGGAATGCCAATAAAGAATAACACAGGATTTCATCACAAAACCAAATGTGAACGGGCCCTTTTCTCTCTCCTCTAGAGGGACACATGGAAACACATGATTGGTTTTGATAAAGCTACAGTGGCATCCGATGTCACCATGACATGGTGGTACGACAAGACACATGGCATGCATTTTTGGCATTTTGAGGGGCCTAAGGGGAAAAATCTGGGTGATATGTGTCACCACTCACGAGGTACCACGTGGAGTGATGAAGTCATATTGGAGATTGCATATCGGAGGTTGAGGATGTCGACACATTATAACAATTTGCAATTGGAACCCCCGAAAGAATATCGAGATCACATGTCAGAGGTCTAGAGATATCGGTGATCGCATATCGGAGGTCCAAAGATATCAACGATCACATATCGGAGGTTAGGATGTCAGAGGTCCAACATATTGGAGCAATGACACATCGGAAGGTCAGTGAATTGGAGGATCGAAACTTCTTATGGTGACAACATTTAAAAAGTTGTGATATGCATAATGTGCCGATAGTGTTAAAAACTGTTGGGGAATGCCAATAAAGAATAACACAGGATTTCATCAAAAAACCAAATGTGAACGGGCCCTTTTCTCTCTCCTCTAGAGGGACACATGGAAACACATGATTGGTTTTGATAAAGCTACAGTGGCATCCGATGTCACCATGACGTGGCGGTACGACAAGACACATGGCATGCATTTTTGGCATTTTGAGGGGCCTAAGGGGAAAAATCTGGGTGATATGTGTCACCACTCATGAGGTGCCACATGGAGTGATGAAGTCATATCGGAGATTGCATATCGGAGGTTGAGGATGTCGACACATTATAACAATTTGCAATTGGAAACTTCCGATAAGGGGGTTCCAATATTGGGTTGGCGCGCGATCGTTAAGACTTAAAGAACCAAGGGTGCTAAGCACTTAATAAATAAAAATGGCCCCTGATAGGAGCAAAATTCCCTAGCACCTTAAGTCTAAGTGGTAAGCCACAACCCTCAGTCCTATGATGACAAATGCAGAAAGGGGCTAAACAAAAGGAGCCTGGTGGCATCAAAACTTTACGATTTCAGAAGGCTTTTGCAAATGAAGTTTCGATGAGTTGCATCTTCGACATATTGGGCTCTAATAATGTAATGCATAAGTGTTAAAATATGGATGATTCGACAACTATGTTACATAATACCACTAAGGCCATCATAGGTGATCACTCCTAGCTCCAGAAAGTGGTGAATTCAAGAAGTTAAGGTGAAAATGACAAGTGAACTGGCAGAGTAGCTGAAGAAGAACATCATGGCAAAGATGTGGCCTAATCGAAGGCAATCACATGCACGACATGGAGATATTTTCTCAGCCATCATTCGGTTGTTCTGTTTTGATATTTTAGTGATTTTGTGTATTTTAAAGAAAGGAATCAGATCTGTTGGAATGATTTGGGCAATTGAGCCTTTGCACGTCAAGACAGCTGGAGCTTGGCTAAGATATTTTTCTCGGTCATCATTTAGTTGTTTTGTTTTGTTTTGTTATTTTGTGTATTTTAAAGTAAGGAATCAAATATGTTGCAATGATTTGCGCGGCTGAGCCTTTGTACGCCGAGACGGCCAGTGGATTAGATAGATGGAGCTCAGCTAAGATATTTTGTAATTGTTGTTCAAGCTCTCCCTCTCCTTATAAAAATAGGGAAGAAACACTTTAAAAAGGTTCAAAATTTTTGGAAAGGGCCTTTTCTTGTTTTCATGAAGGCAATGTTATGAATATTGATGTAATGCACATTTCTCATAAAATTAATGCATGATTTCTGGTGATTCCAACTTATTGGATTGCAGTATGTTCACCTCCTCTCGTGTTCTCATATATGTTAAATATTCTTCTCATATTTCATGTCACGTAGCTACTAGACATATTTAGCATTAGATGCAGATTCATTTAGATCAAGTTATTGATGGGAAATGCCTGTATTGATCTGAAAATAAAGTCTTTTAAAAAAGCTCCATGTATTTTAGCATTCCATAAGCATTTCCTTACTCCCATTTCTCTCTAAATCTAGATACACATCATTCTTAACATTTAACCTCTGTATGATGGACTTCTCCTCTACTGTCTTCTGCAATTATATATTTCTTAACAACTGATATGTTGCAAACTCTCAATCTGGTTTGACCATCACTGATCGAGGATCTTTTCTTGTGTATTCCTATGTCTGTGTTGGTTCATACATTGTATCTTTATGAAGGGTTCTGAATCAATCTTGTTTGATTCATATGTAAAAACTGTGGTGCTACAAGTCCTTAAGGCAAATTTGACAGCACTAATTAAGATGTCCTAGGCACTGGTCTCCTATTAACTCATAAGTTGTCCCTAGGAGTGACAACACAAGTGATGGAGGAATTAGTGGGAGATCTGGTAGTGGGGTGTAACCTGTAGTAGTGGGGTGTAACCAACAATGATCAACCAGTAAAATTAAGATTCACTCACAATTAACTCATGCATGTTAGATTAGAGAAAGACCTAGTTGAGATTAGAGTTAAGGGACAATGTACTATCAGTTGTATAATCATACGAATTGTACGGGTGGTGCGTGCAATAAGAGGAAGGCCTATGATGATTACGCAATTCATAATTGTGGAATTTCCCAATTAAATATGGGTTATTTCCAAAGGAAACTATGCAAGAATATAAGATCTTGGCAGACAATAGAATTGGTTAAGTATTTCCTTCAACTTGTCTGGGAAATAGTGACATAGATAGAGATAGTGTAGAGGTTGCTCGGGCTTTCATAAAAGCATTGTAATATTGTCATATTTTTTTATTAATGCAATATACAGATAGCAGGGGTTTTTAGTCGTGGCTTTCCCTAGAAAATTATTGTGTTATGTGTGATTGAATACTTTCTCTTTTATGCTTCGTGATTTCATCGATCGTTTATTGTTTCCACTGATCAGTAAAGTAGATTAAAGTCAATTGTATTAGCATATTACAATCTGCAGTTTGAATCTACAAGGAATTTCTACATCATATAGCTTGTGAGTGGGGGAGAAATCCCTAAGAAGATGAAAATGACCCAAGGGAAATAATGAATTACCTAACTAAGGGAAAATAAGCAAAGCATAATGTGAATTTTCAAGGCAAGGGAAAATGGCTTATGCGTAAGGAGAATTCAATTGAGGTAAGTAATTAAATCGATGAGAGTGTAGGTGTTTCAACAATTGGAGTTGTGTAAAGGGAAGACACCCAACATACATTAGATAGTTCTGCACAACCTATATGGAAGGGAAACATTACCAAAAAGCATGGTAACATTGAGTATGGTTTATGGGAAAGGGAGATATTCCATCTAGGAATACCAATTTGACTTAGGATGTGGGAAGGGTGATTTATAAGAGAGAAAAATGATCCAACAACTATGAAAACCCAGTTTAGTGACTATGTAAATTTTTTGTAGCAGACAATTTTAATAGGCACAAGGAGTAGGCTTCCCCATCCTTGTGGATTCTCGACTCTTTTTCGGTCATTAATTCCTAGTATATATGGCTTATGGGTTGTTGGATATACTATTGGTGTTATATTGGCAATCGTTAGGTTTGATCTTGGGACTTTCCCAAATTACTCTGATGATTTTGGTATCTAACAAGAGATGGTTTAGGTTAAAATAACATAATTCACAGAAGATATAGGACATGGTCCACTGGAGGTATGATGGCTAATAAAAATAAATACCAATAATGATGTTGTATCTTATTAGACATCTAATTGGACATGGAACAAAATATCCATTAACAAACATTAAAAAAAAAAACCATCATTTAAGAAATGGAAAGGACTCTAGGAAATACTTAGGATAGAGGATCACATGTGATAGACATGTGTTGAGAAGGAAAACTAGAATGAAAAGGAATACATGAAGAAAATGTTGGTACTTAAGTCCAAATATGTATATAATTGAGAAGTTAAGGTATAAAAATCAATAATTTATATAGGAAAAATAGGACATTTTTCATTAGATTCTCAAATTACCTAAATGTGTAAACGGATATAAAACCTTTGGACTTTGTGACTGATATAAAAAACTGACAAAATAATTAAAATTCATCAATTAATAGATTAAACAACAATTGAAAAATTATTAGTGTATAAGTTATTATGTAATGGGAGCTATGTGCATAAGACATTATGCTAAAGCTTTGAGGAGAGGCTAACTTGAAGTAACTCTAGAAAGCAAAGTCTCAAATGAGGTAGTAATAGGGTCCAAATTGTAAAAAATAATAAATACATTTGAAAAGAGTAATTATATATATGTGAACCTGACTAATTAGATAAGTTATGAAAAGAGAACTTGTAGATAAATTGTAATAATTTGATTGTAGGATAAGAGTAAAAATGATGAAAATAAGACATTGTCAAAATATTGTGTGGCTATATAACACATTTTATACACAAGTTATTATGTGTGTAAGTTCAGTGATGACCTAATATAATGACCTAATACTAGGTTAATAAAGAGATATTAGATTAGTAAAAAGATGACAATTGGATTTCAGTGAAAAAGTCTATTTCGTTTATAAGTTAGACAATGCATATATAATATAATATATATATATATATAATATATATAATAATATCCAATAAAATATTTTACTACAACCATTGCTAATATTAGGAAATGAATCAATCTTGTTAATAATCATTTAAATTAACCTTCTATAAACCTATATAAAACATGTTTAATTTAATGTATATATAATAAATGATTAATAATTAATAACTATACCCATAAACATTTTAGGTTAAATCTATATATTACAAGTTTATAATAAAAATTAATTAAAAATAATAAAAATCCATAATTATACAATATAAACAAAAAATATAATATTTTTTTGTAAACATATATATAGTTATGAAAATATTAATATATATTTACTAATGGATTAATAATTATTCATTAAATTTATGGTATACAAATATTTTACATTAAATTAATATTTAACAAGAATAATGAGTATTAATTCAAAAATAGTTAAAAAAAACCTATAATCAATAAAAAATATTAATAATATCTCATATAAAATTATTGTTGAATTTATGAGTACACCCAAAACCTTAAATCTATATTTAAGAATTATAATAAGCATTAATTAAAAAATAGTTAAAAACCCATAACCAATCAAATAAAACAGTAGAATATTAATATTTTATGTGTACACATATTTATATGTTTGTGAAATTATTAATATATATTTAATAATAGATTAACAGTTATTCATTGAATTTATTGGTAGGCACAAATATTTTACGTTAAACTTATATTTATAAGATATTACGACTATTATTAATATATATTTAATAATAGATTAACAGTTATTCATTGAATTTATTGGTACGCACAAATATTTTACGTTAAACTTATATTTATATGACGTTAAACTTATATTTATATGTTTGTGTGTACCAATAAATTCAATAAATAACTCTTAATTCAAAAATAGTTAAAAAAAAGATAATCAATAAATATTATAATTTTGATTAATAAATAAGTATTGTAAATATATTTAAAATATTATTAATTTTGTGGATGTATATAAAAATGGAGTTGTTTTTAATGTGATTTTTTGGATTTTTTAGTCTTACAGAAAAATTTGAGGAGAAATCTTGATTTGTGTTATTTAAATTGGTTTTTTGACTATATATGGATTCAAACACCCTGAAAAACCCCTAATATGTATTAACATCCTGAAAAACCCCTAAAACCCCTAAGGCACTTCGATTGTGCAGGGGTTACCCATCAAGTTTCTAATTTCAATAAATTCATGCCGAATTTTAGAAAAAAAGTCTCACTAAAAACAATTCTTATGAGGATATTGTCAAATATATTTTTGATATTCTAATATTGATTGAATAAAAAAATCAGTGAATAACTAATTAATAATTACTCAATTATTCTATTTTTCCCATTTAAAATGCAGTTGTCTATAATGCGACTTTTTGAAAGCTTTTCCGGTGGGTTTTTCCGGTCAAAATCCGGCAGCAATTTATTGGAATCGCAAGTTTGATGGCTAGTTTCTGTACAATCAAAGTGTCCCAGGGGTTTTTCAGGGTGCTGAATCCAAATATGCAGTTAAAAAACCATTTTAACTACAACAAATCAAGATTTAACCTCAATTTCTTCTGCCGGATTCCGTCACCGGAATCTTCAAAAAGTCGCATTATAGACAACTCCTTTAAAATTATAATGACAAGCGAAGATTAACATTAGTGGTGAAGTTATGGAAAATATAAATATAATAAAAATATAAAAGGTGTAGTGTAACTTATAGACAAAATGACCATTTCCACTATTTGTTTCAAGTAAATTTTTAACCAAAATCTACTAGATTTTTAGAAAATGCATTAAATGTTTACTTTAGTAGAATTCAAGTGCCTAAAGGTTTTTTTTGTTTTCAGAATCGTTAATTCCATTTATAACATTAAAAAAATCATATTTTAAGCAACCAAAATTCACATTGTTGTGAAATTGGGCAATGTGGATTCCGAAGAAAAAAACTCAATTCATTATAAGTTGGACACATCAATATAAAATATTAACATAATTAAATGTAAAAATTAATTTTATAAAATTCTTTCATATAAAATATACTTACATCAAAGAAATATAAAATAGTAAAAATTAGTTGGGAGAGAGCAATGTTATCTTCATTTATGAGTACATTTTTACATTAAATCTATATTTACAAGTTATAATGAGCATCAATTCAAAAATAGTTAAAACTCATAATCAATAAAATAAAATAGTAAAATATTAATATTTTGTGTAATGTATACAATTATTGTCATTAGAAATAAAATATATATTTTAATATTGAACTAACAATTATTTCTTGAATTTAAATGGGTACACTCACAAATAGTTACATTAACAATCTATACTAAGATAATGAACATAGTTCGAAAACCTAATTAATAAAAATATACAGAAATATTAATATTTTTGTTAATATATAAATATTGTAAAATAATTTTTAATATTTGCTCGTAAGGAGCCATATGTAATATTGACTCGAATATATATATTGATTAAATAGAACAAAAATCAAATTCATAACTAATTAACAATTATTGATATTGTTTTATTTTTCCCCAACTTAAGAAACGCTAAATAAGTTAACTTTAACCAATGAGAAATACTGAATAATTAATATAATAAAATATAGAAGACATTAACATAACAGAAATATAAAATATTATTTTTATGAAGTGTTGTTATTTAAAATATACTCATATGAAATGAATATAAAATATTAAAAAATAGTTGAAAAGGGCTACATTTGTGGAATGCTATCTCTTTA
>APFE031039442.1:0-10074 GCA_000404065.3 Pinus taeda
GAAAGTAGCAAAGTCATAATGTACAGTAGGAGGCATCCCTGGGGAGAAAATGGACAGCATTGCTATGATGGTTTCATCCACATCCTCATATGTCCCATAACCCAGGATGTAACTGATCAAATCTACCATCATTTTCCCCAGCTCATTAAGATATGGATATGCTATGGGAAGGGGAGCGGTCATAGATTGATACTCAGGCTGAATAAACAATTGGTTAACCCTGGAAATCTGATCCCTAGACAAGTTGCCCCCTTTTGTTATCAGGTCCTGGAGGGAGAGAGGAGTTAGGGGCCTTGTAGTATGAAAGTGTAGCATTTCATTGATAGCCTCATGGGTGATATGGAATAGTACTGAGCCTGAGGGGCTGAGGACAGCTCTCTGATCGGGGTCATAACTCGACATGCATTGTTTTATCAAGTCTGGTAGGACATTGACTTGAGGGAGGTTGTAAATGGGTATGTGGGAATCCCAAATTCCCAAGGTGTCAGCCCCACTGAGATGTTGGGCCTTTAATTCATTCATCAGGTGAATATTAAACTTGGTTGTCATGGGCATGGAGTCTAAGATCTGGTAATCTTTATCACCTACGGCTTTCCACTCCAGCTCTCTGTGTGGGGCATTCAGAGGTTGAATATTTAGGACTATTGGTGTCTCCATGGCTAAGCAGTGGTTATGACTTGGTGCTGAACTGGTTTTAGCGGGCAGGAGACCACAGAGGGTTAATTTTGCAGAGGTAAAGTCAAGTGTAAGGGTAAATGAGGTGTGATAATGGTGCAGAATGCTTTAACAAGAGTAATTTGATAGATTGCAGGAGCTGGCAACTCAATTTTCCTGGTGAATTATGCTATTTAGGTTTACAGTCCACGAATGCGCGGAAAGAGTGGGAATTTGGGGAAGGGTAGATATATATGTGTTCAGCAGGTGAAATTAGACCCTGCAATTGTGGGGAATGCTAGTTTTTCCGGGAATTTCATGGTAAAAACAGGTTTATTTTGCTCTTGTGAATTCAGTTTTGGAGAAACATGGACGTAACTTAGCTCTGAAAGGTTGCTCTGGGTAAATACCTGGTGAATTACCGGCAATGGTGACAAGTACAGGTGGGTTGTAGGCGGCAGCGCTCTTCAGGTCGATTTGAGCAGGTTGGCGGCAGATGGACGTAATTTTCATGTAGAGGAGAGCAAGAGTTCTTTCAGTGACATGAGAAAAAACACGAAAATCGTCTAAAATATGGATTTTTGGGTCATTGGCGCGCTTTTTGGATGACGTCAGCATGACGTCATCAGGTGGGGTCAGGGTCGGGTGACGTCAGCATGACGTCACCGGGTGACGTGACAGTCTGTGAGTGGTCCACAGGGATTGCACAGGTGGCGGCCACGTAGGAGCTCTGGCGGTCGGGGATGCTAACAGGGCGCCAAGTGGACGTGGCGTGGGCGGGTCGTGGCGCTGGCGTGGGCAGGCGGTTTAGTAGAGTGGTAAGCGGGTTTTCTCGGAGCGCCCTCTATACGGTCACGGTTTTGTCAGAGGGTGCTCCGAGAGAGTCTACGGGGTGATGCTTGGTGGAGGCCTAACGTCACCCTCTGACAGTTTCTCGGAAGGTATCCTTCAGATGTGGATGCCCGTCCGATATGATGTGGGCGGTCGGATGGGAGGGCCCAGATCCGACGGTCGACGGATCGATAACATGCGCGGGCGATATTTGACTGTGGGGAGAATAAAATATTACTTTCTTTTGTAATTCGCGCCTGGCGGAAAACTTTGGAGAAGTGGGTTTTTGGGGTTTTTTGCATTTGCGTGTAAAATGGGTTTTTGCAAAGGCTTATTAACAAAGTGGGTTTAAGGCTATTAATCCGAGCAAATCTCGGATTGATCCCTAGGATTAATTCTTTGGCGCTCTCTGGGTTGCGCTCAAATGTTTTCTAGCGCATGAAGACCTTTAAAGTCATACATAGAGCTATAATGCTCGGGGAAGGGGATACATAAATTTTTGGGTATTTTCCAAGTTTTACATAGTAATAGGGGAATAGGGGGTATAGGGAGTTAAATAGTAATAATTCAGTAGTTAATATGAAAGAAAGAGGTGGATGGGGGGGGATACTAAGTTTTTATGAAATCAACTTAGTTTTTAGGAAGTGGATCAAAATGAAAAGAATATTTGCACAAGAAATGTGGCTTTTAAGAAACTCAGAACCAACAAAAGACTTTGATTTCCTTTGTGTACATGGGTGGCATAGGGATGTTAGTCATGAATGGGATAGGGGGTGATTTGGAAGTTAGACATGCTCCATTAGGCTTCTGCAAGACTACTGCAAATAGGTCATTTGTACTGGCCCCGTGTTTTCACCTTTGCTATAGGCTAGTGAAATGCCATGAACCAAACTTTCTGCAACCCCCTCTACCTACCCACTCTATTGCCTAACATTTTTTGTTACTTCCAAGGAGGGTGCACTTAGATTTGCAGACCCTTTTGTGCCTTTTCTTTTCCTTTGGATTTCTTTTGATTTTCTATCTAAAGCTACCCTTATTGCTTCCAAGGCCCCAGATTAAGTAGTTGGGAACCTTCTTTCACTACCTATCTACTTTACCTGCCAAGATTGAGCTGTTTGGACATGTTTCTTTCTCTAATCTACAACAAAAATTGAAACATGGCATGACCCAGCTTAGGCTGTTGGATCACCCATCCAAAAGTAGGGCAGTATTAACCAAAACAAGTATACTTCTCCCACAAGAATATGAGATCTTTGCATCACCAAAGTAGATCATATTGGCACTTCCCTTGCCAATCATGAAAAATGAAACCTATTGGTATAGGTAGCTAACAGGAACCAACCCCTCAAACTCTTAAGATAAAAGGACATATCAAGAAGAAAACGGTTCAAGAAGTGAAAGACCACATCAAGAAAGAAGAAATAAATCCGACCATATCTTGTAATGCAATGGCTGGAATTACCACTCCTCAAATTATCAAGATAGAAGGACATATCAAGAAGAAAAATGTTCAAGAAGTGAAAGATCACATAGAGAATAAAGAAATGAATTCGACCATATCTTCTAATGCATTGGAAGAAATTACCACTCCTCAAACTCTAAATATAGAAGGACATATCAAGAAGAAGAAGATTCAAGCAGTGAAAGATCACATCGAGCATCAACAACAAGTTCTCCAACTTTTAAAGGATAACGCCACTTTGGTGCAAAATTGAATGAAACAATAGGTAGATCAACATCACGGTGAAAGAAGTTTTGATGTAGGCAATTGGGTATTTTTATGGCTACATCTCAAGCAAGCTATTTATGAGAAGGAAATGTTGGGAATACTACATGCACTTAAGAAATGGCGACCTTACCTAATGGGAAGACGCTTCAAAGAAAAAATGGATCATGATAGTCTTAAATACTTTTTAGAACAAAGATTATCTTTCGAAGAACAGAAAAAATGGATCACAAATATGTTGCGTTATGACTTTGAAATCATCTACAAAAAAGGGAAGAAAAATGTTGTTGCAGATGCACTCTCAAAAAAGGATGAGGATGTGGAAGCATTGTTTTGTGTTATTTCTATTATCCAACCACATTGGAATAACAAAACAAGGTATAAATGGAAGAAGGACGAAGAAGTGTGGCCACTCATTCAAAAGTTACAGAAGATCCCAGTTCAAACAATATTTCCAGAACTTGACGAGGAAGGGAAAATCATATTGGAAACTAGAGCAGTTATAGAAACAAGAACCTGAAAACTGCGAAATCGATCAATTTCAGAGTATCTCATCAAGTGGAAGAACTTACCTGCTGAGGATTCCACATGGGAGGACAAGAATTTTATACATACGCATCAAGAACTACTCAAGTGTTGAGGACAACACTTTTTGAAGGAGAGGGGCATGTTATGTCCCTATACTACTAGTGTAACCCCTTATTGTTACTAGTACAACCCCCTTATTATATTGTTGTGCCCATGTACTCCCCGTATTGTTATTATTGTGCCCCATAGAAGCCCACTATTGTTATTATTGTTCCCTTACATTATTATTGTTATGTCGACTCTGACTATATTATGACCCCTTAGACTCCTATATATAGAAAGGAGGTCTTGTCATTTGTATCATCTAAGAATTGTTCATTTGTGTAATGTAAATGAGGTTTCCCCCTCGAAGAGGCTTACTTCTAAGGCGTTCATCTATCTTTTCTATATTTTTGTGAGCTAGTTTCATAACAGTCAAGAGAGAGATTAGGTCGGGGACATACGAAGACTTGAGCATAACAATAACAGCATAAATAAGTGGGCTAGTACATGTTTACAAAACCCATAAGAGTATAATTGTTAGGTGAACGTTGTAGTAAATTATAACCCACTTATAACATTTTGAGAGCATAAGAAAAATGTGGAGGATCATCACATCTACTTATAATCGTCATAGGACTGCGCAGGGGACCAATAGACCTGTTCATTTAAGAACCATGGTTATAAGAAGACTAACAAATGCCCCAATGACACAAGCCTAGAGCTTTCCATACCCAAGATCTTCATTTAACCATGCATAAAAATGCATACTCAACATTTCCCCAAATCAAAACATCAATCACTGGCAAATTCATCATTTTCCCATTTCAACATGCAGAAGGTTTCCATTATATGGCTTTATGGTTGTAAAACCATGACCATGAAACCATCTTCTCAAAAAACAAAAACCCATAGATTAAAACCCAACCACAGCTTGGAATCAAACTCAATTCATAAACTCAAATACTTTCCATCTAAAACAATTCCAAGACAACAAAGTTTTTTCACTTCTCTATACACATGCATCATCCTCTATTCACTCAATCATACTTTCATTTTTTTAATGCCAGAGTTTAAAATCAAAACTCAAAGAAAAAGATGCGCCTTGCTACCATTTCAATCTCCATATTAAATCTCTTCTCATCAACTCCATTTAACACCAATGTTCCAATATGGCTTATAACTGAGTTCAATCAAAAGAATTAACTTATGCTTTTCAACCTCAAACAACACTAATATCATTTGCATGCACAAAATTACCTGTTTCAATCAGCCAAAGCACCAAATATAGGTGCGCCTCTTCCATTTTAGTGCATTAGCAGTCTCACTTCAATTTTTAATACAAAACTCTGTTTACCTGCGTTAATTTATCTGCAATGGTTACCAATTGTCGTGCCATCGTTCTGCCTTTACTTTCATTTGCTGTACTACGTTTTGACATACTATTATCAAATCCTCAACACTTTCACACAAAGTCAATGTCCAACGTTTAACACACATCTAAATAGATCTGGAATTTAGAAATTTCTGGTAATTACAATCGATCATCACAGCAACACTCAAGATTTGTATCAAAAGTTTATGCAAAACAAATCGATATTCAAATCGACTGACCCAGCAATAAGACCCAACTCCACTTGATCATTTCAGACTTCGATCCACTGACCACTTCCAGCACTATCCACGCAGTCCTGGGCTACGTAATCCCTGCAATTCATTCACAAATTAATACTTACTTTGCAGACAAAATATCATAAGAATAGTGCTCCGTCGTTTCATAGCAGAAATGAGAATCGATCCGGAAATCTCATTCAACATTAACACATTCCTGGATAGAACAACGAATCTCCAGTGCTTAATGCCTTCAACGTTGTCCATATACCGAATCAGTGTTTAACCCGAATAATGTACCTGATTCGATAACTCCTCGGTAGTCTGCTTATTCAATTTACAAACCCTTTAACTTCAATTATTAGCCACACTTGTTAAGGCATGTGATGAAACTTCTATTGGCTGTGATGCAGTTCTGGAATCCGAACAGAGTACATTGTTCAGTTGCAGAAAGCATTCGGATTATCAATCTACTTGTAAACAAGATCAAGGATCATGTTATTCTAATGGTCAAGAGGATCACGAGGAAGCTGAAAATGGCGGAGAAGTGAATTTGCCAATTGAGCAAGTTTCCCTCACAATACCCACAACCAGTGATCGTTCTCTTCCAGTGTTTACATTCAAGGTGTGGGTGCTTGGATTGCTTTCATGCATTACTCTGTCATTTCTCAACCAGTTCTTCTCATACAGCAGAGAACCTCTTACTGTCACTGCGGTCTCAGCGCAAATCGTTGTTCTGCCAATTGGGCATTTTATGGCAGCAGCACTGTCCAAGAGTAATGTACCTAATGCGTCTTTTAACCTGTAGAATTTCTTCTACATTTCATCACCCAATCCAGATTAAAATGTATTAAAACACTGGTGCTCTCCTCTTTTCATTTGCAATTAATCGAATTCAGATCGATATAACAAAATCATTCATGCACAGATAACAAATGTTATATTAACCCCCTTTAGCTTGGACATCTCACAATTTCTTTCATTCGGGTTTCCTTTGATCGATTTCCAACAATCATTTCCTCATATATAAACATTTAACCAGAAATAATTATAACTTTCACAACCAATCACCAAATGTATATATATATAATCTGAGATCAAAACAAGATTACTTACAATTTACCAAAGGCTTACAGCCTTGGTTGTTCCAAACCAACTCTCTACTCCTCTCCTATTCTCAATCTCTCATCTCTTTTTCTCACAAAACCCCTTCCTACTTATACAATTATTAAAATCATTTAATTAAATGCTCAATCCCTTAAAATCCTCAACAAACCCCTAAATTTCTCAACACCCCTAAAGAATAGGTTTTTATCCCTAAAATCCTTCAATTTATTAAATTTCCTCATATCCTTTTATTAATAAAAAGATATTTACATAAATCCTCACCTTCTCCTATCTAATTCAAATTAATTAATAAAATATTAAAAATCATCACACCCCATATTTACAAATTAATATTATCACACCCCATATTTATGAATGAAGAAAAAGGTCTTGATGCTCCTGCATCACCCAATTATTTCTTCCTCTATAAGTGTGAAGAAAAAGAGGGAAAAGGATTACCTAGGGTCTTGGGAAGAAGAAAAGTTGGTAGCTGTGTTCCCTAGAAAATTCATCCATTGATGCCATGGAAAACCCTCTCCATGACCTCCACAAATCAATCAAAATTAGATAGTGAAATGATAACATAGGAACCCTACATACTCTTAACACTTTGCACAAGAAACCTAGAAGATGAAAGCTCAATAATTCAATTGAGATTACCTGAAGGGAAAGTGGAGCCCAAGTATCGAGACAGGACAGTACTTCGACGAGTCTAGTTATGAAAATGAAGACTTGGGATGTCAACAGGAGGATGAAGACACACATAACCCAAGCAAACATAAAAATGCCCAACAACTCATATAAATCACTAAACAGCAAGGCGGTAATGATCAATAACGGGGGGTGCAATGGTTACTACATGAATGAAGAACAAGGGGTTGCAAAAAAATAGTTAGCGAAGGTGAACCAACAAACACCAAGAGCGAAAAAATAACAAAATGAGAGGTCTGTTAGGGTAAATGGGGATTAGGTTTTTTTATAAGGAATGGGCATCGTAGATCTAAACCTTTATGATAAGATTCGGCGATCTCACCCAACAATTGAGGAGTGCATTGGGCAGAGGATAGGAGTAAGCCTTCACATGGGAGAGCCTATGTGGAGGCTCAGTTGAAAAAAAAATGTTGGACACCTTGACAGGCAGGTCAAACATAATCGCCATAATTAGAAAGAGAAACCCAAGATCTATCAGTATAATAAAGGGTACGGACAATTTCCACCAAGGTCATACATGCAATTGAACTTAATATGAATACCTTCATCATCATGTATTAAAGTCAAAGTGTTAAAGCATTCCACACTCCAAAGTATAAAACTAGATATGTATACCAAGATCATGTGGAGAGTTATAAGAGAGCCTAAGTGTTTGGTTATGATATTACCCAGACTTTGGTTAGAAATATATATATATAATATATATATATGCATATGTGTATATATATAATGTGTGTTGTTGGTGTGTGTGTGCGCGCGCGCGTATAGATATATAAGTTGCAAGTATTTTAAATAATATAACCATCAACGTTTTGGGTAAGAAACATTGAGGTAAGGGTCCAAATGAACCGAGTCATTTAACAATATTATGAATGGAGTACAAGATGTAATACAATGAAAAATAAAATAAAAAATCTGACCGTAGAGTTGTGACATGAAACTCCAAAAATATAAATGATGTGTATAAACAATGTAGTTAAGAATTGTAGTCCACAAGACATAGTCTATAAATTTTGCACAAGATACTATTATCTCTGTTAAATAATCATTATGAAGAAGACAAGGTGAGAAATGGGAAAATAAAATAGGAATTTAGTTACATGAAAAGGAAGCACATAAAAGTATTTCTTTTGCTACATTTTTTTCACAAGTCAACTAAAGCAATTTAAATAATTACCATTCTAGTTGGCTAAATATAGTAGTTAAACAAAAAATGGGTATTAAAATGAGGTGTGTTACATATCGTATCAAAGTTGTAGATTCAATATTGAGGCCTATGGGCCCAACCCATAGTTGTAAGATAGGAATGAGGATCAACTATATTAGATTTAGATGTGAATGGAAAATGAACAACCTAATTGTGGGAAGGATTACATGTTTGTAACCAACAAGGAATAAAACAATTCTAGAATAGGTTGAGGAAGAAAGATATAAAAAATATTATATTTATATCACTACAACTAAGGGGTGAGAGTTGTATTAGTGGGAAGCATTAGGTAGGATTGTTTAAAATGAATTGTATTAGGAATTCTAGTGTAGGTATTCTAAAAATGATCTTGGTAGGGTCAGTTACACTATGAATGGTAAATTGAGGTTAGTTGTGAAGGCAAACATTGGTGATAGTTATGCCAAAAGTAGTAATGTCTCTAATTTTAATCTAGCAAGGATACCAAGATTGTAGAAATATAAAGTATTGGTATATATATCGTTTTTTATATCTAAAATGAATGTAATACCATTATACAATATATAAGCGAACGATAATAGATTACCGAATGAATAAAACCTGAACTCTACACAGTGTGGATATGAAGGAGAAAAAGGAACAATAACCACAAAGGTTAATGGAAAACAAGGGTTATAAGTTAGTTTGTTACAACTGAAGTATCTGAAGGTGTCTAAGTTGGAATTGCCTAAAGGCCTACTATTATATACATTACTACATGAAATCATTCTATCTAATGTAAAAGAGAGATATGCATACAGTGAGAATTTATCTCTAACTATTTTGTTATATAAAAGAGTTTATAGGCTTTGACATGTTATTATTGTTATATAAGGCTTATATACCTTATAGTTAAGGAACTATTCTGAGAAACATAATCTCTTGTATGTTAAATCCATGACCAATGCAAAGAAATGATGTGGGGTATTAAAAAAATTCCCTGAACAAAAACATAGATGTATAATATTTTTTTGACACGGAATTATAAAAGTGCTAAAAGGGTTATACAGGATATTACAACGAGTAAGTTCCAGCATAATACTATGTAATTAAGTAAGTGGTAACATAAGTCTAGTAACAAAGAATATAGTGCAAGATACATAACGTGGGTAGAACAAGAAACTATTAATTAAAATAGGGAAGTTTTAAAGATTGAAATTTCATACATTACTAGGTGGTGCAACCTAAAATATAAAGTACCAAAAGGAAAATGTGGTATCACCAAATTAATAATAGAATAAATATTTAAGAATTAGTAATTACAAAATACACAATGTAATTAATATTAAAGAGGAATGTGGTTCCTTGATAATAAAATCAGATGTGTTTAATTTCTTAAGGATAGAATTAGGTGCATAATGGCAATGGAATGCTGAAAAGAAACTAAAATACAAAAGTATGCATTTATAATTATATAGAGGTAAGAGGCAGAATTACATGTAATTAAGAGGCATTTTATTTAAGATGAAGATACATTGGAAGGGAGACCCGATAGATTGTTTCCTTTGAGAAGGATTAGATAAGTCTTATAGGCTAATAAGTTGGAGTAAAGTGGTACGAGAACCTTATAACAAATTGTTCCATACCGATAAATTATTCAAAAGAAATTCTGGTTGAAATAGTAGGAATCTTCTAACAGAAA
>APFE031039448.1:0-19205 GCA_000404065.3 Pinus taeda
TTGGCACAATTCTTTTTCCATTCTCGAACAATTTTGAGGCTGACTTTAATGAAGGTGAGCTTTGTGAGGTCTAGGACCTCCTCCTCTTATCCTTTTGAGAAACCAAGTTATTGAAAGGGAAGGTGCCCACCAGTGAGGGGAGTAGGAGGAGGCACATCCAATGGGAGTAGCTCACTTTGTTCTATACCTAGCCCAGACATTTTACTGGTCTCTCCTTGCTCGACTCCCCTGGTTTCCTTTTCTTTGCTTCTCCTTAGCTCTTCCTCCTATTGCTTTCTCTCTTGCTTTGCTAGCACTTGTTTCCTCTTGAGCTTGTCTTCCTGCCTAAGCTTTTCTTCTTTCTCTTTTAGCTCCTGCTCCACTCTCCTTTTATCCTCTTCTTCTTTAGCCTTGTGCTCTTCTTCCTGTCTTTTCTTCTCTATCTCTTCCTGAGCCCTTCTTTCCTTCGACATCTTTTCTTGTAGCTGTTTCTCCTTTTCCTCCTCTTCTTGTCACCTTCTATTTTCGAGCTGGCCTTGGTCACTGGAATCTTTAGATTGTTTGATCTATTGCTCGATTTTCCTCTCGAGCTCCTGATTTTTTCATGCCAGCGCGACATTTATTTGTTTCAACATTTCATTGATGTCTTCCTCTTTGGGGTCACTCAAAATATCTTCAACTTCTTTCCCCTTTTACTTCTCGGGTTACCTAGTGCCCTTCTGTGTCTCCCATTGTTTCTTCTTGATGGTGGAGGCTCTTTCTTGAAGACTAACATTTTCCTAGGAATGCTCAAGGAGCTCCTCATCTCTGGCCTGCTGCTCACTAGGACTAATTTCCCTAGTGGCATTATGCCAATTCTTCACTCCGTCTTCATGATCTTGTCTGGTGTGTGAATATGACGAGCTAGCTTTTCTTTCTTGTAGTGGGCGACCACGAATTTCTCAGGATCGTAGATCCGAGAGTTGAGATTTACAAAATGGCTAACCTTCAATGCTTCAACCTCTGCCTCCACTTGTTTGAATTTCTTCGCTATAGATGCTCCGATGGTGAGAGGGAAGGCATGCCATGGTTCCTTCTTGCCTTTGTTTAGTCCCTTTGAAAATCCCTATGTCATTTGGTAGCAGACTTCTCGCAGGAGTGTTTTGTCTGTGACAAACATGGGTAGGGCATGGGGGACCTTATGGGTACCGAAAACTCTGATGAACATTCCCTCTTGGATGGGAAACCAATGTGCTACCTTTACCATTATCTCCATAGCCATCTTTGACATGCATGATGGCTCCTCACCAAATATCAGTGGGTATAGCGGGGTGATAAGATATTTCAAAATCACATCTATCATACCTTTGTAGGTAGTGTCCCAGAAAACCTTGTTGTGGCGGTGCACGAGGTTGGTCGCTGATGTATCCCAGTTATAGCTCCAGTTCTCAAATATGCATAGTGTGTAAACACCGTCCAGGAGGTATGAATCCATGTAAAATTCTGGAAGTTGTTTTGGTTGTGGGTTCTGTTGTAGCGGCTATAGCCACCCTCCAAATTTTGGTATGCACCCAATTTTGGAGCCTCCCTTGAGAGTTTCACTTGATGAATGCACACACTCGGGTTCACTCCGTGAGCTCATGTGAGTCCTTGCATCGACCTTGCTTTTTCATTTCATTCAAGTTTCTGCATGCTTGTGTCAAAGTCATGCTTGCGAACATGTTCTGGTTATGCTCAAAGTCTTTGCTTCGTATGTGCTTTTTGTGTTCACTATGAAAGCATCTGTCGCACTCACACACGGAGTCACATTCACTATCACGCAAGTGTCATCTCGATCAATGAACAATCAATCACAAGTGTTGCACTTGTCACTTAAACGGTCAGTTAGTCATGTTGAACATGTGTTTTTGGATGGTTTGAGTCGTTTTGTTGTCGAGTCATGTGAGTGTGTGTTTGAATGATCACCTATGCATCTTTCGATTGTTCACACACTTAGTCATTTTTGCTGAAGTTCTGATGACCTGACTCCCCTTTGACAGTCGGACAATCACCCCACCATTGACTTGATCGACTATCAACCAGAACAACACAAAATCATCAAGCAAGTATTTTCAAGCTGCACTGCCCGCAAGCAATTCAATCCACTTTCATACTGACCACCTGGACAGTCAGGCCCGAAAATCACCCCGGGACTGGTTCCCTCAAAAATTTGTAGAGGCAACTGACCTTACTTGCTCAGCTGACTAAGGAAATTACGTAGACAGGCCGGATAGACACCAAGTGCCCATCCCTATCTCCCTCGAAAATTGCACATTTTTCCTAGTTAGTCATCCTAGTAGTCGACTGACTGCTCATCCAAGAAATTGCACAGTTTTCATGAGCAAGCCTTCTGCTGCCCAACAGTCCGCTAAACTCAGAAATTGCACAGAGATGATCTGTAGGTCGATCTCCCAGCCTTAGTGTAGTTTCCTCTCCTAGCAGCAGACTGCCAGTTCCCTCCTAGAATTGTGCAGTTTCCACTGCCAGTGACCCCAACAGCGAATTACCAGTTCCCTCTCGGAATTGTGCAGTTTTGGCTACCAGGCTCCTGAGCAGTTCCTCCCAAAAATTGTGCAATCTCTGCCTACTGACCCTTATAGCCTGACCTGTTCCTCCAGAAAATTGTACAAATTTGGCCTTCCAGCCCCTACTACCCACTCGTTCTGGAAACTGCGCAGATCCTACCTACCTTTCCTTCTTGCAACCTGGACTGTCCCTCCCAAAATTTGCGCAATTTTTCCTTCCAACCGAGCCAGACCTCGCAGACAGTCATTGTCATCTTCGATTTACCATCTCCATCACTCAATGACTCTTGCGGAATTTTCATCAGCAGTGTCCAGAGTCATCATCCCACTTCGCAACCTTGTCGCCTCTCCCAGTCACCTCCATCCGAAATGATCATGTGTCATGGTAAACTAGGAGGTTTTGGATTTGATGTCATCTCGTCATGAGTGATTGCAGGTATAGGTACACCAACAAACATGGCTAGACGAAAAATTGGATGAATGAAGGGAGCACATGCTGAAGGACATGTTCACCAACGGACTAACGAACAATGCATGCGAAGAGATGTGCTCACGAACAAATGATCATGCAAAGATATGTTCATGGACGAACATACAAGAAAACATGCAAGATGTGCTCATGAATGGATGAATGGACGAACATGCACCTTTCGCAAATAGATGATATTGTCAAGCCTTCCAACATGCAAGCAAGGAGTAACATGCCTAAGCATCATCAAGCGAACCAAAGTACATTGAAGACTCCAGACACTTTTCCATGCAGAGGTGAAGTTGTGATACACCATGAAGACATCCATCACCCATAGCTCGACATGCACTCCAGCAACAACACGAATGTACCAACACTATCATGTCGAGTCATGTCATGAGTCATGTCGCCCACATATCCACTATGGGCTATGTTGTCAATCAATGCAATGTAACGTGGAAGTCCAGGAGACCCACATGTTGTACAAAGAGTCATGTAAAGTTGAAAAGTCATGGAATTCAAACAATCATGAGGGTAGTCCAACAACCACAAGGGTCAGTTTTCACCCTTGGGTATAAATATCCCCTCATCTGTACATGCAAAGGACTTTTTCACCTAAACTCCTCCCGCATAGCCAAGAGAGTCTTTAATATTTTCTTTGAGGAGTAAGTAGTGGCTCCAATGCCCCACACTTGGGGTTAATGATGTTGGTGTAACGATGTGTCTTGGAACTTTTGCTTAATTCAGAAGCCTGCCAACAAGCCAACACGTTTTCACACATGTATTGTGTTAGATGATCCAAAAATAAAATTTTATCATAGGTTATAAAATTAGAATAAAATAATTATTAATTTAAGATATTAAATTAATAATTATTATTCTAGAATGTTTAATTATTTAATGGAGACTTTTAGAATTAGCATATTGTTGTAACTAGATATGACTCTCCAAATGTGTCGTCATCTTAGGCTCTATTTTAGGAGATTTGTTTAGCTAGTTGGTTTGAATAGCATTTATTGTAAATGGCCACTTGTTATTTAATAAGTGATCCATAATTAGAGGTAGTTAGGACATGGAGCTTATAAATAGCTCATTGCAAGAGTGTTTGGATGTTCGGGTGTAAACTCTTGGAAAATCAATTATGTAATTATTTTTTTTCTGATTAATAAAATTACGTGTCTGAAGACACTTCTGCAATTATATTGTAATTGTTGTACGACTAATCTTTAACACTTGTGATGCATGTTGCTTTAACTTGTGTTCTACATTTGAACTATTTCACTTGTTGTAATATATAGTCTATTAATGGAAATGTGTTGTATATGTTGTTAACACTGTCTTGCCCGTGGAGACTACTCTCTCGAACATCAGGCAAACCTTTCACATAAAACTTGTTGTAACAACCATTGCACTTGTGTGGACTAATCTGCTGAGTGTTATACATGTTGTCTTCCCTTGCGTATTGTGACTACCTCATCCGTGTGGATTGTTCCGCCGAAAGTTGCGCATATCCTGTTGTGTTGTGTGTTCCTAACAAAGTTGGGACTTCTCCCAACTGACTTGGGACTCACTGCCACCCTCTCCCTCTACGATGAAAGAACCATTGACACAAGTGACACCTGTTATCACTCAGGTTGTTCCCTGGCTCCAGGAGGGAATACGACCGATGTAACCACTAACCAATCTTTCAGCTGTAGATCCTAGCCAATCTGCAACCAGAGAGGGCTCTCTCTTTGTGATTTAGATTTGTTTGATTGTATATTAGGCTAGTTATTAGGTACAAGTTTTTCTTTGATGTTTGGAAGGTGACATTCAATAGTTAAGGCAGTAAGTTGAGGGAAGTTCAGACCATTAGGTTGATGGAGTCTAATGGAAATGAGCCTCTAGGATGGTTTCTTTGGCAATAAGACAATTACAGAGCAGGATAATTAAGCATAGAACAACTTTGAAGCTTAAATAAGATGAAATGAAGTTAAGAAATGAAGGCAATCAAGAATCTTTCATTTATAATAACAGAGGGAAATTGTATAAACATTATTAGGGAGCAGTTAAGAATTCCTTGATGATATTTAGAGTGAAAGAAACAGGGAGACAAGAGCAATCAAGAATTCTTGCCTATGCTATTCCTGTGGAAAACATAGAAAATTACAGGAATTGAACACAGAGTACAACAAAGTAAATTCTGGGTTATCCTTCTTTCCTGTAACTTAGAACATGATATTTAGATGATAAGTAAGACACAAATATAGTAAAATAAGAGTACAAAAGACTTATTGATCCATGCGTTAAAACGAGAATCCCGTAATATATCCTTTTCCCATCGATTCCACAACAGTAAGTTCACCAACAAAGCATTCCAACAATTTTTTATTTCTGAAGAGTTCTCAAAAACTTACAGCGCATGTCCATAATGATATTCACCAGCCAACAATAATACATCTCTTTAGCAAGTATTTATAGAAGTTTACAAAATATCCCATAGGGAAATATCTAGACATAAATTTATCCATCTACTTTGACAGAAGCAATAACTAATGTGGGAAAAAACTGCGCAGCAATAACTGAGGAAATAAATGCGCTTTACTGGCTGCTGTAGGTGTCTTGTTTGTTGTGGACTCTTTGACTCTGATAGTCGGTTGATGACCGCTTTGCTGATGTGCTGTCCTATTGTGCTGTCTTTTGCCACCTGTGCCTGAGTTTGTTGATCTTGGTGCGAATCTTCTCCTTGGCTGATTTGATTTTCCGATAGCAGAGCCATATAATGCAATTTGCTTGTTATGCAAACAATTTACAAGAAGAGAATCAAAACTACTTTAGGATCTCAAGCAGACTTTGCCACCACTAATCTGTTGGTAATTGATGTTTTCTTAATTTAAATAATGTCTCATCAGCTTCAGTGTATGTGTAATAATTTGGCCAGACTCGAAAGAGATGTGCTATCTCATGCTCAATGTAAAACAAGTCTTCCAGTTTATCATACAAACTTTGTCCAGAGGGAGGCACTGTTTCTTCTGAGCCACTTGATGATGTTGTAATTTGATTTTGCACATAAGTATTAAGCCTGTATGCATACTGTTCCTGTTTTAACAACTTCCCAGTGCTAGTGACCAGGCTGGGTAAACCTTTGCTCTGTAATATTGAAATTTTTTGTCTGAAGGCATGTACCTCTGTCTGCATTTCTTGACACTTTCTTTCTATAGTTTGAACAAAATTTCTCATGGTCAGCACCTTCTTGACTCTTACAATAGTCTCTGTCCTGTTCTGAATGTTCAGAGCTGCTAGCTGCTCACCAGTACGAGTATTCAAAAAATGAATCAATTGATTGGCTTGCTCAGGCTTATCTGCCAATAATGCTCTGGCCTTTTGAGTTTCATATTGAGCTACCGCCATCAATTCTATCTGGTCAAAAACAGTTTGTATTGCTGTCCATTGATCAACAATAGCTTTGCCAATCTTATCCCACAAAATTGTCTCTATTCCAGTCAGGGTTCTATGGAGAGTGAGGTTCTTCTCCAAGGCCTTTATTTTGTTCTCTAGGGCCTTTACTTCCTTGGTCTTCTCAGCAACTGTCATCTTTGATTTGTCATAACTAGCCTCAATCTTGGCTAGCTTTTCCTTGGTTTCCTTCATTTCTGCCATTTGTAATTCCAAAGCCTTAATTTCTTTCATCATAGCTTCCATGCTCAAGCTGGTCTCTTGCAATGCTGCTGTTGTAGTCGCTGCTGAAGTTGAGGAACTTGCTGCTAAAGTTGAGTCCAGGGGAGGTGCTGCTGTAGTGACTGTTGTAGGAGGAGCTATAATTATTGGAGCTGTTTGGGATGGTTGAGGGGCCAACTCTGGTTATTTCCCTTGTTGAGCCTCTTCCAATGACTTTTCTGTGTCTAACAGCCTTTGGTTCATCCTCATAAGCAGGCTGACCACATCCTCTACCTCCTGTTGTTGTGCCACCTCTGTGGTTTGAGGATGTATGGTAGCTGGCAGCTTTAATTGTCTTCTCAAGGCTGCTATATCCTCTTCCTTTTTCCTGATCAAGGCCTGTGCACCTTTGGGATCTTTGGGATCATGTCCCAATTCTATAATAATCTCTTCCAAGGATTTTATTCTATTATCCTTGGCCAATGAGGAGTTTTTCTCCACCTCTGGTTGGGCAGAAGTATTATACAAAGAATTCTGCAATCTATGGGCCATTAGAACCTTATCTGCTAGGGTGGAGTATACCATTTCTCCAGCCTGCTTATGCAATTCAATCTGGTCTATTGGATGTATGCCTTTGGCCAGGACCTCTAGATTGGTTCTAATATAGTCTGCAGCTGATTGTGGCTACTGTACCGTGGGTCTGAAGTGACTAAGATTCATCTTCCTTGCTTGCATGTCATATGCTGCCATCAGCCTTTGTTGATTTGTTGGTGCCATTCTCATCAATTGATTGTAAAGCTAAAACCTTATTGGCTCGTTTCTATCTTTGATCTCAGTGAATGCTCGTTTGATATCCGAGCCTTGCTTGGTCTACTGTTTGGAGGATGAAACCTCCCCACCTGGTTGTCTCTCCTGCTCTTGCTGAAAGGAGCTGGCCGATGTTTCCAAAATAGGAGGGATCTTCTGTTCAGAAGTTCCCTCACCTCTGATATTGCCTGTGGTTTCTTCAGTAATTTCCTCCTCAGAATAAGGGTTTAGCCTCTGTCTTTTCTCACCTTTCTAGTCGGTGGATGCCCCTATAGGTGTTTCTTCCATTCTGTCCCTCTTTTTAGCTCTTTCCTCATTATGAGGGGTTTGCGATATAGGGATCTCGACTGCCTTTTGTTGCGTTGAAGGGCCTTGTTCTTGACCCTTTTCCTGATTTGTGGATGGTTTCTCTTCCATTGTACTTTGTTGTTCTGAATGCTCAATTTCTTTGCCTTTGCCTGCAGATGAAATGGCTTCTTTAGCTTGATGTTGTGGAGCTGTAGCAACTAATGTGCTTGCTCCAATATGTTGAGGCTGTGTGAAGGTGACCTGTGCAAAATATTCCAGGTCAATTCTTTTCTCATGTTCTTTCATATCTTTTTCTAATCTTTCTTCTTCAGTAAGCTCTTCATCATCTAATGTGTCCTCTACCCATTCTTGTTGATTAGCATATTGTTCAATGTGGGGGATTGGCTGGTGTAGATATCCTGAAAGCCTGTGTTTGATTCTTCTAAGGCTTATAAAGTGTTCAGGGTCATATGGTGCCCAAAAGAAGCTTTGTTTCAACATGAGCTCTTCCCTTAGCATATTGTCTGCATCCTTCCAGGCTTCTTCCCTTTTATTGAAAACAAAGGGACCCAATTGATGTCTGATTTTAAGTTGTGTTTTCTTGTTTTTCCCATGAAAATGAGTCAAATCTGCACTACTGAACTGCCTGAAATATTCTAAGGCAAAAAGTCTCATGGGGACATATCTTGGTAGTTTATAGGGAGGCAACTCACACCCATAAATTCTGATCACTGTATGGTTTTGGTAGAAGTACCAATCACCAATGCTGTAGCCCTTTGAAAGATGTAGGATTCTTTGTATTTCAGCAATGAGTCTGCTAGGAGGAGTCATCATAAATAGGCAAGTGGTTGGGTAGATGAACATGTCAACAAACTCACAATATGTGTAGGAAGAGTAGTGGACTTCATGGAAAACTGAGGTCTAGAAGATAACAGATCTTCTTTCTCCTTTTGAGTCCAGTCTCTTGAAAGGAAATTTGAAACTATCAGGGTGATAGTACAACAGTAGATGGTAAATGTAGGAAGTATACTTGAACACTCTTTCTCTCTCCATCATCATGAATTGCTCATGTATTTTGTTTGCTATGAAGGTGGCATAGTCATACATGATAGCAGGGGGTTGTCCTGGAGTGGACATGGTTAATAACAGAAACACAGTCTCATCCACAAATTCTCCTGTCTTGCATCCTAGAATGTAGGAAATCATATCTACCAGGAGTCTGCCTATTTCATTAAATGAGACTTGATGATAGGGTGGAGGATGATCAGCCTGGCACCGTGGTTCCATAAATAACTGACCTACCCTCGCTATTTCTGAACTAGAGAGCTTTGCACCCTGATCGAGTAAGTGCTTCATTGTAAGAGGAACCAGAGGCTGAGGTGGCTCAAAGTTCAACATTTCATTTATGGATTGAGGAGTGATGTAGAACAACACAAACCCATCTGGAGTGAGGATTGCTCTCTGAGTGGGGTCATAGTTTGCATGACACAGATGAATGAAGTCAGGAAGCACATTGACTAATGGGAGGTAGTAGATGGGCATACTAGATTGCCAGATTCCTAGGATATCAGTGTTATTCCTGTGATTGTTTCTGAAGTGACACACAGTTTTAAGGTGAGACCTGAGGCCCATCATATCCTTGATCTGGAAGTCTCTGTCTGCCAAAGGTAGCCATTCTAAATCCATGTGTGGAGCATTCAATGGTGCTATGTTGAGAGCCACTGGAGCCTCCATGTTTATACTGTTTGTGTTTTGATTACAATACAGGTGTAAGCAGCAACAGAAAATAGCACTTCAAGCTCTGAGGCTTTTATCAGAAGTATAGAAATTGATTTTTGTATCAAAGTGATTTTAATGTATAAGATTTATGGTTTGGATCAATTGTTGCAGAGTTTGGTAGGGTTCTTTGCATGAATTGGTTGAATTGCAAGCTCTGTGAGCAGAACACAGTGGAAATTGGCTTGGATTCGATCGAAGGAGTGAAATTTTGCAGAGTGGGGTGGGAATTGAGGAATTCCCTTTAGAAAACAGGAGAAAATAGAAAACACAGGGTGCTTGACAACTTTAGTTCAAGGCTTGGGCAGCTTAGGGGTCTTTACTGGCGAAAATGGGCGCAAAACGTATTCTAATGGCCAAATTGCCGAGGGGATGGGCTTAAATTTGCAGGCTTGCTTTAAAGCAACGTCTCAGACAGTGCATACAGGATGTTTGAGTGATAGGAAAAAGCAATTTTGGATGTGAATTACAGGTGCTTTCGACGATTTTAACAGAGATTTATTGTAAAAACAGGGTTTTAGGCGAAAAAATGGGTAAATACTTGTCTTTAATGGCGCCCAGGATAGTTAGCAGGGGTGCTTTGAGCTGCGGAGTCGAGCTATGGAGCCGAGTTCACAGGTTGGTGGATTGTGCAGCTTCTGGAGGCGGGTGGACGTGGAAATCACATGCACGTTGTCTGTGGGTGCGCAAATAGAAAATAACCAAAATAGTCGTTTTCACGACTTTTTAACAAATTTTGGACATTTTAGCGCTTTTGGCGCTTTTCGGGGATGACGTCATCATGACGCATTTTTTGTCGCATAGCGGGTACGGAGGATGACATGGCAACTGACGTGTATAATGACGTGGCACTTGACACGCTGTTGGGGTGGTGACATCAGCGGATGATGTGGCGCAGGTGCAGGGTAGGAAATCATATCTACCAGGAGTCTGCCTATTTCATTAAATGAGACTTGATGATAGGGTGGAGGATGATCGGCCTGGCACTGTGGTTCCATAAATAACTGACCTACCCTCGCTATTTCTGAACTAGAGAGCTTTGCACCCTGATCGAGTAAGTGCTTCATTGTAAGAGGAACCAGAGGCTGAGGTGGCTCAAAGTTCAACATTTCATTTATGGATTGAGGAGTGATGTAGAACAACACAAACCCATCTGGAGTGAGGATTTCTCTCTAAGTGGGGTCATAGTTTGCATGGCACAGATGAATGAAGTCAGGAAGCACATTGACTAATGGGAGGTAGTAGATGGGCATACTAGATTGCCAGATTCCTAGGATATCAGTGTTATTCCTGTGATTGTTTCTGAAGTGACATACAGTTTTAAGGTGAGACCTGAGGCCCATCATATCCTTGATCTGGAAGTCTCTGTCTGCCAAAGGTAGCCATTCTAAATCCATGTGTGGAGCATTCAATGGTGCCATGTTGAGAGCCACTGGAGCCTCCATGTTTATAATGTTTGTGTTTTCATTACAATACAGGTGTAAGCAGCAACAGAAAATAGCACTTCAAGCTCTGAGGCTTTTATCAGAAGTATAGAAATTGATTTTTGTATCAAAGTGATTTTAATGTATAAGATTTATGGTTTGGATCAATTGTTGCAGAGTTTGGTAGGGTTCTTTGCATGAATTGGTTGAATTGCAAGCTCTGTGAGCAGAACACAGTGGAAATTGGCTTGGATTCGATCGAAGGAGTGAAATTTTGCAGAGGGGGGTGGGAATTGAGGAATTCCCTTTAGAAAACAGGAGAAAATAGAAAACACAGGGTGCTTGACAACTTTAGTTCAAGGCTTGGGCAGCTTAGGGTTCTTTACTGGCGAAAATGGGCGCAAAACGTATTCTAATGGCCAAATTGCCGAGGGGATGGGCTTAAATTTGCAGGCTTGCTTTGAAGCAACGTCTCGGACAGTGCATACAGGATGTTTGAGTGATAGGCAAAAGCAATTTTGGATGTGAATTACAGGTGCTTTCGACGATTTTAACAAAGATTTATTGTAAAAACAGGGTTTTAGGCGAAAAAATGGGTAAATACTTGTCTTTAATGGCGCCCAGGATAGTTAGCAGGGGTGCTTTGAGCTGCGGAGTCAAGCTATGGAGCCGAGTTCACAGGTTGGTGGATTGTGCAGCTTCTGGAGGCGGGTGGACGTGGAAATCGCATGCACGTTTTCTATGGGTGCGCAAATAGAAAATAACCAAAATAGTCGTTTTCACGACTTTTTAACAAATTTTGGACATTTTAGTGCTTTTGGCGCTTTTCGGGGATGACGTCATCATGACGTATTTTTTGTCGCATAGCGGGTATGGAGGATGACATGGCAGCTGACGTGTATAATGACGTGGCACTTGACACGGTGGTGGGGTGGTGACATCAACGGATGATGTGGCGCAGGTGCAGGGTAGGAAATCATATCTACCAGGAGTCTGCCTATTTCATTAAATGAGACTTGATGATAGGGTGGAGGATGATCGGCCTGGCACTGTGGTTCCATAAATAACTGACCTACCCTCGCTATTTCTGAACTAGAGAGCTTTGCACCCTGATCGAGTAAGTGCTTCATTGTAAGAGGAACCAGAGGCTGAGGTGGCTCAAAGTTCAACATTTCATTTATGGATTGAGGAGTGATGTAGAACAACACAAACCCATCTGGAGTGAGGATTACTCTCTGAGTGGGGTCATAGTTTGCATGACACAGATGAATGAAGTCAGGAAGCACATTGACTAATGGGAGGTAGTAGATGGGCATACTAGATTGCCAGATTCCTAGGATATCAGTGTTATTCCTGTGATTGTTTCTGAAGTGACACACAATGTTAAGGTGAGACTTGAGGCCCATCATATCCTTGATCTGGAAGTCTCTGTCTGCCAAAGGTAGCCATTCTAAATCCATGTGTGGAGCATTCAATGGTGCTATGTTGAGAGCCACTGGAGCCTCCATGTTTATACTGTTTGTGTTTTGATTACAATACAGGTGTAAGCAACAACAGAAAATAGCACTTCAAGCTCTGAGGCTTTTATCAGAAGTATAGAAATTGATTTTTGTATCAAAGTGATTTTAATGTATAAGATTTATGGTTTGGATCAATTATTGCAGAGTTTGGCAGGGTTCTTTGCATGAATTGGTTGAATTGCAAGCTCTGTGAGCAGAACACAGTGGAAATTGGCTTGGATTCGATCGAAGGAGTGAAATTTTGCAGAGGGGGGTGGGAATTGAGGAATTCCCTTTAGAAAACAGGAGAAAATAGAAAACACAGGGTGCTTGACAACTTTAGTTCAAGGCTTGGGCAGCTTAGGGGTCTTTACTGGCGAAAATGGGCGCAAAACGTATTCTAATGGCCAAATTGCCAAGGGGATGGGCTTAAATTTGCAGGCTTGCTTTGAAGCAACGTCTCGGACAGTGCATACAAGATGTTTGAGTGATAGGCAAAAGCAATTTTGGATGTGAATTACGGTTGCTTTCGGTGATTTTAACAAAGATTTATTGTAAAAACGGGGTTTTAGGCGAAAAAATGGGTAAATACCTGTCTTTAATGGCGCCCAGGATAGTTAGTAGGGGTGCTTTGAGCTGCGGAGTCGAGCTATGGAGCCAAGTTCACAGGTTGGTGGACTGTGCAGCTTCTGGAGGTGGGTGGACGTGGAAATCGCATGCACGTTGTCTATGGGTGCGCAAATAGAAAATAACCAAAATAGTCATTTTCACGACTTTTTAACAAATTTTGGACATTTTAGCGCTTTTGTCGCTTTTCGGGGATGACGTCATCATGACGTATTTTTTGTCGCATAGCGGGTATGGAGGATGACATGGCAGCTGACGTGTATAATGACGTGGCACTTGACACGGTGGTGGGGTGGTGACATCAACGGATGATGTGGCGCAGGTGCAGGGTAGTGGCTGGTGACGTGGCTGCAACGTCACGCGATGATGCAGGCGGAAGGACAGAGCGGTAAGCGGTTTCCATCAGACCGCCTTTGGTACGGGGCGGTAACTATCAGAGGTGGCCTGATGCAATAAGAGGACGACATGTGTCCCCGTGTATGACGGTGAAACCGTCGACCATCGGGTACTAACGTACCGTTGTCGGGGCGCGTTCGATATGGATCAGGACCGTTGGATCTGTGGGGGGCGATCCGATGGTGGACGGGAGGGCGATATGATCGGGCGTTAGCAAAAAAGCGTGTACGATAGACCTTAATTTTTCAAAGGTTTCGGGGAGGTTTTGAACTTTGGTTATGGGTTTATGCGTGTTCGGCGCCAAGTTATGGTTTTTCGTTTAATGAAACTTTAAACGAAACCCAAACAAAATGCATGCGCGGGGTTTATATAGTATGGTTTGTGTGTGGGCGGGGGTCATCATAGCTATTAATCTAACCAAATGTTAGATTAATCCTAAGTTTTGGACGTGGAAGGGCTAATATTAAGGCCCCAAATGGACCTAGTATTCCCCTACTTTGTATTGTATGGCTATAGTGCCAAGGGGTGGGGATATTTATATTTTTGGGTTATTTATATAGTTTTTGTGTAATAGGGATGGGTGAATGATTAAGGGAGCTAAATAATAGAGTTAGAAGTTAATATGAGTTTATGGATTGAAACTGAATGGATGAATGCTAAGTTTATAGAATGAAAACTCAGGCATAGGGAAGTGAAAGGATTGTGGAATGATCATTTTTACACAAGAAATGTGGCTTAATTTCACTAAGTCAAATCAGATTTCAACTTGGTATTTCACATAAAATGGAGTGAAACTGGAATTTTTTGGGCAAATCCCAAGGTCCTTGAGGGGATGTTAGTAAGTGATCTTTGGGGGAATGAAGGGGAATTAGTAATGCTTCCAAAGTCATGCAACCAAATAACCGCCATGGTACCAGTGTCATTGATGAGATGAGTCGTTCTTGACAAGACAAAAAGTAATTATAACCTTGCTTTTGCAACCTCAAACTACCTACTCAGCCTAATACACCTAAAATTTTTTCTTCCTTTTGATTGGGTGCATTTAGACTAACAAACCTTGCTTTTCTTTCTTTTCTTTTGACTGCCCTCCTATCTAAGTGTACCCTTATCTCTTCCAAGGGCCCAGATTAAGCAGTTGGGCTCCTTAATTTCTCTACCTATCTACTCATCTGCCAAGCTTGAACTGTTTGGACAGATATTCATTCTCTATTCTACAACAACAAATTTAAATGTGGAATGGTCCAGATTGAGCTGTTGGGCCATCCATCAAGTGTGATAAGCAGTAGTGTCTACACATTGTGAACTTGCAAAATAAGATATCGGTGGCATTTTGACTAGCCACTTTCTTGGTCTTTTGGTTTGGGGTTCATTTTTGCTATTTTTTCTGACCAATTCATTTTCTTTCCTTTTGATTATTATTTTAAGGTAGACCCTCTTTTCATTTTTTAATTTTCTTTGTCTGTATAAAAAATATGGGACCTCTGCAGCATGCAAGGATGAACATATTTCGCACTTCCATAGTCAATCATGAAAAATGAAACCTATTGGTATAGGAACCTAACAATGGCTCCACATGGGGATGGCTTTTCCTGGTGAAAAGCTAAGAATAATAGGTCAGATGGCCTTATTCTTAGATGGCTGCTGTAATTCAAAAGTTCTGTCTCCTGGAAACGAATGATCTGAATCTTTGTAGCTTGTTTGCAGTGCTTATGAGCTGATCTGTATGAAATTATAACTCTGTCTTTGTTGGTTTCTCTGTGTGCTTATTAGCATCTTTATACCTCCCAATTTTTCCTTTTTATTTCTTGTGGTGACTTCAAAATATATACCAAACTTGGTGTCATTCCTTGACTTTTCCTCAAAATCTGCTGCATCTTGTTCCTTATTTAATTGCTGTAAATGAAAACTATTGGAAATACAAATATTTATGTACAATATACAACTGTGTTATGTTGATCAAAGGGGATCAAAATAATGCTTGAGCATTCAACCATTGACTGGGCCTTCCTCAATGTCTGTCCCATCTAAACTCTTCAAAAAATAGGTGTTGTTACCTTGTACAACCTGAATAACAAATGGTCCCTTCCAAAGAAAATCAAATTTCCCATGTTTCCCTTTATCTTCCCTCCTGGAGTCCCATTTCAGCACTTTGTTTCCTATGAAAAAATCTTTAGCTTTTGTTCTTTTATCAAAGATCTTCTTGAGGTTATCTTGTAGCACCTGAGTTCTGTGATATACTTCTTCTCTTGTCTGCTGCAAGTGAATAGTTTGGTTGATTCTTCTTTTAATATCATTAGGCTTTGCTTGTATTTCTTGCAGCAACTTGATCACAGGGATTCCTAAAGAGGAAGGGAAAACAACCTCTAGCCCATACACCAATTCATATGGACTTGTTCCAATGGACCTTTTTGTGGTCAATCTGTCTGCCCATAGTGCATTCACAAGTTTTTTGTGCCAATTCTTTTTATTCTCTTCCAGGACCTTTTTGATGATGTTGATGAGGCTTTTATTGGAGGATTCATCAAGAACATTACCTTGAGGGTAATAGGCTGTGGAGTGACCCAAGGTAATGTGATATTTTTGGCAAAAACTAATCATTCTTTTGGATTTAAAGGCAGCTACATTGTCTGTAATGATCTTTTCTGGAGAACCAAATCTAGATAGGATATTGGTCTCTAGGAATTGGATGATGATTGAGTCATTGGCTTGCCTACAAGGGATGGCCTCTATCCACTTGGTAAAGTAATCTATGGCTGTCAAAATCCACCTATGCTGGCCAGAGGATGAAGGGTGGATCTCCCCAATGAAGTCTAAACCCCATTGCTAGAATGGCCTTTTAGTTGAAATGAGCTTGAGGGGCAAGGGAAACAGTTTTTTCGTGCCTTCAAAGATTTGGCATTTATGGCAAGACATTACAAATTTTTTCACATCAGTAAACAGGGAGGGCCAATAAAATCCAGCCCTTAGGATTTTATCACCTGTTGATTTCCAATACAAGTGTCCACCACAATCTCCTGCATGAAATTCCTTGAGGACTTTGTCAGTTTCATCCAAAGTTAGGCAATTAAGCAAAATACCTTCACGATTTTTCCAAAACAACACATTATCTATAATACAAAACTTTGAAGCTTTCATTTTCAAGAATCTCTTTTTGGTTCTGGACAACCCTGGAGGAGCTTGCAGGTTTAATAATACAAAAAATATATCAGTGTACCAAGGTGATTGTAAAAAGGCTTGATTGATCTGTGGAGTCGCCATCTCCTGTTCGTTATCCAGTTCATTGATGTCTAGGGCTTGAAAGTTGGTTTCAGTCATTAATTTGGCTAGCCCTTGTCCTTTTATGAGTTTTGTTGGCTTGATTTCAATGTCATACTCTAGAATGTTGGCTATCCATTTACCCCTTTTACCTTCAATTCCTTCTTGGGTAAGAATATCTTTGACCACTGCATTTGGAACATAGGCAATTATGTGAGAGTACAGGATATAAATTCTGAAATCCTTTATGGCCTTCACAAGGGCATATGCCTGCTTCTCCATGATTTGGTATTTGAGTGGAGCATCTCTGAGTGCTTTGCTGAAAAAAGCAATGGGTTTCTCACATCCTAAGTCATCTTTTTGTAATAGGACAACAAAAATAGTATGCTCAGATGCAAAGGAAAAGATTATAAAATCTTTATCAAACCTGGGACTTGTAAGAACAGGTGTTCTTGTCAAAGCTATTTTGATTTCCTCAAAGGCTTGCTTAGCTTCTATTGTCCATTTGACTTTAGAGTCTTTCTTCAGCATATTATTCAACAGTCTAATCAGTTCGGCCAGATTGGGAATGAATCTTCTTAGGAAATTGATCTTCCCTAGAAAGGCTTGTAATTCTTTGATCTTTCTTGGATAAGGGACTTGAAGGATAGCCTGTATTCTGTCTGGATCTATTCTTATTCCATCTTTAGAAATTATGTGGCCTAGGAGTTTGCCTTCTTCTAGGCCAAATAGTGATTTCTTTGGGTTCAATGATATGCCATATTTTCTGCAAATTAGGAATACTTGTCTGAGATGTTCTAAATGTTCTTGGTATGATTTTGAAAAAGCTGTAAGATCATCAAGGTATACTACTAAAAAGTCATGGATCTCTTTAGAAAAAGCTATGTCCATTGCCCTCTGAAATGTGGCTCCGGCGTTTTTTAGTCCAAAAGGCATTTTGACATATTTAAAGGTTCCCCAAGGTTTTGTAAAGGCAGTTTTGTCCTGATCATCTGGGTGAACAAGAATCTGATTAAATCCTGAGAAGCCATCTAATAATGAAATCCTTGAAGCACCCACTACCCTTTGTAGGATATGATCCATTTTTGGTAGAGGGTAGTGATCTTTGAGAGAGACTTTATTCAAATTTCTCAGGTCAACACAAAGCCTTATCTCTCCAGTTTTCTTTCTAGTGGGTACTAGATTTGAGATCCATTCGGAGAATCTAATGGGTGCAATTATTCCAGCTTTATACATTCTTATGACTTCTTTTTCAATAAGGGGAAGGAGGACTGGATTAATCCTCCTCAGCTTTTGTTTAAAAGGTTTCTGGTTTTCCTTCAAGGGTATTGTATGTTGGATAATAGATGTGTCATATGATTTGAGGTCCTCATAGCTCCATGAAAAGATATCTTGGAACTCTTTAAACAACTTAATGTATTTCAGTTTTTTATCAGGAGGCAAAGTTTTGGACAATTTTACCATTCTGGGATTTTCTATGGTTCCAATATTGCAGTCCTCAAATTTCTGCATTCAGTGGTTGCATTTTTGGTTTTCTTGGAATGCCATTTGAATCAAATATATCTTCTAAGGGAGTTAGGCCTATGGGCAGGACATTGTCCTTCAGCTCAATTACTTCGGTTTCTTCCTCAATCATTTCATCAAAATTCATTTGTTTGAGTTCTTGTAGCTTTCTGTGATTAAAAGTTGTTGGATTCAAAAGCACATTTGCTGCTTCAGCTGATATATTTGGCTTGACTTTGTCAATTTTTTGTTGAGCATCAACAGTGCTTGTGTCTATGTTTATGCTTGAAAATTCTTCGTTTAAAGTCAGGAAGTTGTTGATTTGGGTGTCATTTTCAAACACCTGCCAATTTTTTACATTGTCTGGTATAGCAGGTCTGTGTTTGATCTCAGCAGTGAAATGGTGATTGGGCTCAAAAGGTATTTTACAAGTGTTGGCAAAGGTTGCCAAACTATGTGCATGTAGGTTGTGTGTTCTTGGAATTTTAGTGAGTTGTGATTCTCGGAAGGTGTTTAGTATTTCCATAGCTGCACCTCTATAAGCCCTTAGCCTAGGATCATTTGTGACAAAGCTTCCCTTTATCTGTTGTATTATCAAATCTGAGTCTCCTAGAATTGAAATTTTGGTGACCCCTAGACTTCTAATTAATTTGAGCCCCAACAGAAGGGCTTCATATTTGGCCATATTGTTTGTGCATTTGAAGTTTAGCCTATATGCATGACCCTGAGCATGGTCATTTTGTATGTTGTGTATCCAAACCCCTGCCCCTGCTCCCAATTGTTGAAAAGTGTGCAACAAGAAATGCTTGTTGAGATTGCAACAAGATGATGGAGCTTAGTGAAAAGAGTCGCCTTCACTAAGTGGGCCCGCAGGCTATTTTTGGCGCAAGTCTATTTTTAGACTATGTCTATTTTTTAGACATATGGATCATGTTTATGGATTGCAGGTTGTTGTTTATGGATAATTGATCAAGTTGGGAAAAATAGATGGACTTCTATTTTT
>APFE031039448.1:20297-139446 GCA_000404065.3 Pinus taeda
AGAGGAGCTTATGTATTGTGTATGTTTTCCGCAATAGTACATGATCAGGATAATCTCTGTTGAATATGTGTTAAATTATTCAAAATTTCTACACCAATTTGTTTACTGATCCATCAAAGTCTAAGTACCATAAAATTTCTTGATCAACACTTGTCTCAACAGTTTCGGGGACTTGCTTTATGGGCAGTGAGTTCGAACTTTGTAGCTGGTTTGATATGTCAGTTTCACTTTTTACTTCAATCCCATCAACGATTTTTTGATATTGGTCACTGGATTTCTCATTCATGCTTTCTGTTTGTGCTGTTTTCAGGAGTTTGATATCAGTTTTGGGACACATGTCAGCATTGTATAAGATAAATGAATCCATGTCAGAGTGAATGGAATATATGGGGAAGTTCTGGGGTTTGTCTTGACTGCTAACCACATATTTCATCAATTTTTCCCGGTATAATCTCTTTGGCTGGCCAAAGACTGAAATGGTGGCATATGACATATCTAGTTGCAAAGATCCTTGAAGTTTTGCACCCCAAGACCTAGATAATAGCATACCATATTTAGGTGGGATATCAGCTACCACCACATCCATCAAAATTGTTTTTGCTGGATATTGGACTAAGGATACACAAATATCTTTGATTAGGCCTTGACACCTGACTTGGTTGGAATCAAATGAGAATAAGTCTTTATAGGGTCTTGTGATGTCTAGATCCAGTCTTTCCATTACTGACTTAGGCATCAGGTTATGGGAAGCTCCTGAATCAAACATTGCGTTGTGCAACAATTTGTCATGAATTTTTAAGCTCACATAGAATGGAGGAACTCCTCCATCTAATGATTTACCATTGACTTCCGGACCAAAAATCAATTCTGGTTGGTCATCCAAAACATTTACTGCATCCCTATTCTCTGATATTTGGAGTGACCTGTTACGCAGTAATTTGTCACCGTTGGTCACCGTCCTTGTTACCCCTGCTTTCGCACACTGGAGGACACATTTATGGACCTGTGACCAGTGACAAAACTTAAAAACACTTGCATTGGATTCTCCTAAGTATGAACTTCAAAATCCCTGAAGACACCTTTTGAAGATTAGCCCTAAAAAATGCCCTTTTTCCATTAGCGCGGGTCCACAATGTCTAACCCGCGCCAATGGCTCAGTTCCTCCAAAGAGGGCGCGCCCATGGATGCTCTGTCCCAGAACAAAGCCTGCGCCACCCAAAATTGGTCATGATTTTTGGCCAGCGCGCACTGAAGTGTTTTTTCCTCCATTGCTCATGCAGTTCTCTAGGGAAAAATCCCATGGAAGTGGTCGAGTGTCGTCTTTTTTATCCATGACAACCCAGTTCAAAGGATATTCTGGGACAATGCCAAATCTTTAGTAGGTGTCCGGATACAATGCATACTTCCTCCTCCTCCATCTATAAATGACTGTCACCCTGCATTGAACCAAGAAGTTTTTGCAAGAGTTTTTGTGAGAGCCAAGATCATGCTGGATTGATAGTAAGAATTGAGAGCTATAGAGGAGTTATGCTGCCGAAATATTGAGAGAGGAAGTCACTTTGCAAGGCATGTTTAGCTGCTGACCCAGTTGGAGGAGATTTCAACGTCAGGCCTCTTTGGTTGTAATTCTTCTCTTCTTTTATTGAATAATGAACGACTATTATTATGGTTCCACCCACGTGTCTGCTGATGACATTTGAGTTATATCTTGCTTGACTGATATATAATTGCATGAAAAGGATTTTACGCTTGTGTTGGGTTGTTCTTTGTTTGTGCAGGTGTCCATACGTGGAGCGTAAGGATAGTGACCAGCCAAAGCTAAAGGACGGGAGCGGTGTTTCTTCAAAAACAAATAGCGTTGGATTCCAGGTAGATCGTTCTGATCGATCTTTAAATTATGCAATTAGGAACCTACGTGTAGCGTGTGTGATTGTTGCTAGACCCGTTTCGGGCTAGTGGGATTGCCTCTGTCCACAGAGGGGATTTACCAGTTCAACAATTTGGCGACTCTGCTGGGGAATTGCTTGTTGATTGTTTTTGTATTGTTTGATTTGTAAATTGTGGACAGAGTCTGAAGAGCAGCCAGGTAGCCTTCGAAACACTCCTGCTATGCAGAAGTGAAGTAGATCAACGCCACTTCAGTCGATCTCCGGTTCAGTTTACAAACTGAACAATCTCAATCGTGCCTTGCATGTCAATTTTTCTCTCGTTTATTGGTCTGAATAGTTTTCTGGGTTAAAGTTCTTGCTATTTTTTACTTGCTGGCTCTTTTTAGATACTAGAAACCAAGCCTGGAACCATCCGTTCTGTCTTTTTGCCTGGCAAAATTCATTAGCGCTTTTTTCCTTCAGACAGTCGCGCTGATTGGCGCTTGTTGCTCTCAGACAACTCGCGCCAATCTTCGTTTAGTGCGAGTTGCAGCCTGACAGTCGCGACAGACTGGTTAACTTTCTAAATTAGCTTGTTTGTCAGTCTTTTAAGCTTGGATCTGTGCCTTCTTGCTCCTTTTACAGCTTCTGGAAGTTAGTTGGACCCTTATTTGACTGGTTTTGAGTCTCTCTTTTGAGAAATTCTTAGTTTGATTTCCTTTGATCATTACTTGAAGGTTTGCCTCAGTCTCTTCACCATTTTGCGTCTTTTTGCTTTTGTTTTTGCAAAAAAACTTCCCCCTCATTGGGGGGGCTAAATTGGGTATGAGTGTTAATCGCCTTTAAGTATTTTTATTTTTTCATCTTTGGAAATCTCACCCAATTTTCTTGATTTGCACTTGACTGGTTCTTAGATTACATTAGAATCATCTTGTGTTTGAGAATTCTCTTGCATAGATCACGCTTGCATAATTAGAATTCTCATTTGTGCATAGATTACATTTGCACACTTTTCAAGTAAATTGTGCATAGATTACTTTTATCCTTCAGTTGTTTGCTTATTTCTATCGATTTTATATCTTAGCCCTAGTGGCTTTGCATGTCGAGCCTTCTGTCGGATTTATGGTTTGCTGATCCAGTCGGTTTATTGGTTGTTTTCCACATTCCTCTGGTAGTTGTACAAGTTTTGCATTCTATGCTGCAAGTAACTCACTCTTAGCTTGTTTATTTCTTACTTGACTTCATTGGAACTTAGATTACATAGTTCTTTGAAGGTCTTGGTGTTTTCTTTGCTTTGCTGGGTCATTTTTCATGTTTCAGATCTGGTTCTAGATTCCTTTGAGTGAATTATCTGTTTTGTGCATATCTCTTGAAATCTGATTAAGTGCATTATACTATTTTCAAAGAAAAGAAAAAGATTTTTGCTTTTCATTAATTAGCATTCTTGTGTTAATTTTTTCTTTTAAAAAGAAAACGAAAAAGATTTTCCTTTCTTGTTATTAGCTTCAATAGGACTTTTGTGATCGTTTTGTTTGTATGAAAATCTCAACTCTTCTGTAGCTAGAATTCATTCAACGAAACGATACATTTATCGCATATAGTTGCATTTAGGAAATTTCAAGAGACCACATACGGTAAGACCGGAAACTGAGACTTAATCAAAGATAAACCATAAAATGAATTCAATGAACCTAACAACACATTGAAACTTAACGCTCACATTCTAGAGGTCTAGGTTAGAGACGTGTTCCGGCGTCGTTAAACCTGGTAGTTTATCGTTGAGTGGTTGGGTGATTCCTCCACGGTGAAACGGTAGGTGCCAGTACGGATTGTGCTCCCACGTACCGTCGAGTATATATTGGGAGAACCCTATAGGCTTGCAACCTTTGATCCATAGGAAGCTGAGTCTGCCACCCTACAAACCGTAATGCACTGAACACAACATTCGAGAAGATTGACTGCCGTACGTAAAGTCCTTGGCGTTCTTCTGATCGCTAAGGTGTATATAGCAGTTTTACGGATTGTTTGGCAAACCCTTTTACCTATATTTCCAGAGTAGTCAGCTTTTGATCCTTTTCAGACTCTCTAAAAGAAAAGGTGTAAGTGAGCAGCTTGTCACTTCGTGCTCATTAAACAATCGAAGGAGACTAGAGTCATCTTTTCGTCCTTTTCTCGACTCTTTAAAAATGAAAAGGTCAAGTCAAGTATCTTAAAATCTATTTGGCCACGATCACATTACCTGGTTAGATCTTGTGTGCGTTAGCTTGAGTAGGATTTCGTTTTGTTATGGCAACTTTTTCAGGGTCCACCAACCCAAGTTCCCCACCTGACGGGAATCCTGGTCATTTCCCTTCTCCTGGGAATACTGGTGCTCTTTACATGGCGACGTTATCCCTTCCAGGGCTAACTGTCGGGTTGCCAGTTTGGTTATTTTCAAACTCTGTGGTCCCTACTGTGTCGGCTGATACTCCATCAGTCCCTCCACCTACACAACATCATGTTGAACCTAAGGTGGACCCCTCCCCTTTGACACCTACTTCCATGTCTCCTTCTTCTACTTCGCCTGGTGAAAGTCTTGTTTCGAGTACCCAAGTGGCTAAGAAGGAGAAGAAGGAGACTAAGAAGAAGAAGTCTGCTAAGGGAGTGGTTACAACCACAATAACGACTACAAGCACAACTGTTGTTCCATCACGGACAACAGAAGACAGACTCCTTCTCACTCCTCCGCAGAAGGTTAAGTTCCCTTGCCGATTATGCAAGGAAGACCATCTTCTTCATGATTGTCTTGGTATTCCCAGGATCTTAAGAATATGGTCTCGCGATCCGGCCCAACCTTCATCGTCCACTGAAGCTCACGGCGACGTTATCTCATCCGTTGGGAATACTAAGGGAAAAGGGAAGATTCGATTCCCCTGCAAACTTTGTGAAGGCAATCATTTCCTTCACCTTTTCCCACTCATGGACAAATCCTCCTCTGTTTTGGAAAGTCTTGCAGTTCCCTCACCCCAACTCCCCGCTGGATATCAGCGTCTTTCTGCAACTGCAGATCGTCCACCTGCTGACCACAAGGTTGGTTTACATACCTCTCTTGTTCAGCCTCCTCTCTCTGAACCTGGCCCTACCCAGCTTGTTCCCGACCAACCATTGGTCGGCAAGCGTGTTGACTCAAGTTTATCACCCGTTGACCACCCTGTTTTAGAAGAGCGCCATGAACATGTTCTTCTCATCTCATCAGATTCTCCTGAGTCCGCAAACGACACTTCTGAGGGTCTTTCTTCGGTTCCGTTCGAGCAAGGGGGCAATCATACGATTCCCCCACCAAGAAATTCATCCATCTCCTTTGATTGGAGTCACCTGACCGCTTACCGCCTTCCATCCCATGTTCCTTTCCAGATTACTGTGCATGCCTATGATATGGCAGTACCTGGCACTGTTTTGGATGAAGGCACGTCGGTCAGTCTTATGTCATATACTACTTGGAAAGCTCTCGGTTCCCCGCAGCTTAGGCCGGTCACACATACTCTGTTGGCTTTCGACGGAAGAGCATGTCCATCTCTAGGAGTCCTCTCGCAGTTCCCCATTACTCTAGGAGGCAAAACCGTCTATATAGACGTAATGGTTAGTGCTCTCGATTTCCATCTTCTCCTTGGTCGTGACTATATTTATGCCATGGGAGCCCTCGTCTCTTCACTTTTCCATGTGGTTTGCTTTCCACACAAAGGAAGGATTGTAACTATTGATCAATTATCGTTCTTTAGACCCCCCGCAGGTCAGCTATGTAGCTACCTCTCCCATGCCTATATCCAGCACTGCCGCCATCGTGCATCATGTTCTGGGGGAATTGGGTCCCGACTTCCAAGACATTGACCTCCCATCGGGAGCACCACTCTTGGAAGCCCCACCTTCCTGTTCATTATGATGAAGTTCGGGGCGAGGATAGTTTTCCCTGTATCAACCTCGTTAAAAAATGAAACAGGCTACCATGAGGATAGTTTGTTCCTGTTTCCACCTCGTTCAAAAATGAAATAGGGTGTCTGAGGATAGTTTTGATCTTGTGGCGACCTCGTTAAAAAATGAAACATGATTGGTCGGAGCATCGTTCATTCTTCTATGACAAGCTCCTTACCAAATAAAATTCGGTCCGGTCAAGCATGAAAGGCCCTGTTTGTGCATCAGACTTCGATTCACTCCAATGGGTTTTGATCGTTGGCCGAGGGAGAGACCGTCGAAGACACGGTCGAGCATAGTTCCTTTCCTATGTCAAGCTCCTTAAAAAATGAAATTAGGATTGGTCGAGCATAGTTCCTGATCTTGTGTCAAGCTCGTTAAAAATGAAACAAGGGTTATGAGGATAGTTCTTTTACTGTGTCAACCTCATTAAAAAATGAAACAACTCCCTTTCCAAATCGAGTCTTGTGCTTAAGATCTCGTAAAATACAAGTCGAGTCTTTCCAAGATCTTGAAAGTGAACCTTCATTTCATCCACTTTGTCGGGTGCAATGAAGCTTGGGGGGCATGTACCTCGCTTTGCGTCATTATACTGGGGGCATGCGAACTTATAACAAGCATAGTTTTTCGTTTGAAGCTTGTGTAAACATGAAACCGAATCCAAGCAAAGTTCTCCATGGTTCAAGCTTGTGTAAAAATGAACCCATACTCGAGTCACCTTTAAGCTCTTTTCTGACTCGTAAAATATGAAGAGATTGCCGAGTATTTTTTCCCTTTTTGACTCACTAAAGAGAATAAAAATGGAGGTCTGCTTTTAGCTCTTTTCTGACCATGTAAAAACAAAAAGATTGTCGGACCTTTGTCATTTCAGGTTCGTTACTGGAAACAAAACGACGTGATTTCAATCGCTTTTTTACTTTTTCAGGTCAAAATCACTATTTATGAAAAGTAATCCTCGATCGTAATGGTCGGGCGGTTCTTTCGGGCATTATTTTATACTTTTTCGGGCCCGAGAGACACAACTCTACAAAAAAGGACCTCTGGAGTTTTCTTTTCTGTGTCTTTTTCAAACTCTCTAAACATGAAAAAGACTTCGAGTTTTACCTGTGTCGGACTCGTTAAACTTTGACGACATTGGACTCATCATTATGACGAGACTTGAGCTTCTCCTTCCTAGGGCTCGTTAAACTTTTACTAGGTTGGATTCGACCGAAGGTCGAACTTATACCACAAGCATATGCTATCCCCATCAAGCTTGTTAAAAATAATTGGGGTACTCGCCAGAAATGGCGGGGGAAAAAGAAAATTTTGGAACCGTAATTATCGTCGTGTCGGCAGTATGTCGCTCTTGAACATGGCACTTCTCTGCTTTCCTGTCAGGGTGGGGAAATCTCATCTTGTTTTTTCACTTGCCTCCATGGGTTTGGGTAATCCTATTTGACCTCTCATCTGTTCATTGCCTTGTCATCATGACCTCTGATCCATTTGACGTCAAATACTGCCAACTCCGTTGTCGTGTCGCCGATATGTTCAAGAGAAGTTGACCTCTGAAAGAAACCACCTCTATCTGATAGTTCATAAATCTTACTTCACAACATTGTCTCTTCCCGTCTCGTGTCGATGATGTGGGAAACATTATGGCCCACCTTCAACGAAGATCACTTCCTGTCGACTTCAGCTCATTATCCAGGAAAGTGGCCTAGAGACTCCCTTCTGGTACCTTGGAGCCTGCATGCCTCAATGGCAGGTTCTTCGTGTTCGACACGAGGTTTTCATCATTGGCCTCCGATCGGATGACTCTACGAGTGTTCGACATCAGCTCATTCATTCACACGCCATACACTGTACCTATAGTACCTTGAGGACCATTGTCATTATTGGTGGTACCTCTCGCGTTTGTTAACAGCTTTCATCATTGGCTAGTAATCAGACGATGTTCATGCATGTTTGACTTTAACTCACATTTTCACATGCTTGAATTTGTACTTCTGTTCGGGTCGAGGTGGAGCGCAAGACCCTGGATTGTGTCTGTTGTAATCCAGGCGTGATTTTGATACATGACTCTTTCACTGGATGGCTGCGACCATACCTGAGTCTATTCATCGATCCTAACCAGATGGCTGCGTCCATACTACGGATCTTGATCATCATGTACTCTTTATGGATGGCTGCGTCCATGCCACATATATCATGTATTTGAACTATCATACTGTGTCTCTCAATGCAGATTCTTGGCGGCAACTATATATGGTCTTGTAAAGCACTTCACCTCTCTCTCTCTCTCAAGGCTCATGCTTTAGGGGGCATCTGTTACGCAGTAATTTGTCACCATTGGTCACCGTCCCTGTTACCCTTGCTTTCGCACACTGGAGGACACATTTATGGACCTGTGACTAGTGACACAGCTTAAAAACACTTGCATTGGATTCTCCTAAGTATGAACTTCAAAATCCCTGAAGATACCTTTTGCAGATTAGCCCTAAAAAGTGCCCTTTTTCCATTAGCGCGGGTCCACTGTGTCTTACCTACGTCAATGGCTCAGCCCCTCCAAAGAGGGCGCGTCCATGGACGCTCTGTCACAGAACAAAGCCCGCGCCACCCAAATTTGGTTATGATTTTTGGCTAGCGCGCACTGAAGTGTTTTTTCCTTCATTGCTCATGCAGTTCTCTGGGGACAAATCTCATGGAAGTGGTCGAGTGTCATCTTTTTATCCATGACAACCAAGTTCAGTGGCTATTCTGGGACAATGCCAAATCTTCAGTAGGTGTCCGGATACAATGCATATTTCCTCCTCCTCCATCTATAAATGACTGTCACCCTGCATTAAACCAACTAGTTTTTGCTAGAGCTATTGTGAGTGCTAAGTTCATGCTGGATTGATAGTGAGAATTGAGAGTTATAGAGGAGTTATGCTGCCAAAATATTGAGAGAGAAGAGGTCACTTTGCAAGGCGTATTTAGCTGCTGGCCCAGTCAGAGGAGGTTCAACGTCAGGACCCTTTGGTTATAACCTTTCTCTGTTTTACTGATTAATGAACGACTATCATTATGGTTCCACTCATATGTCTTCTAATGGTATTTGAGTTATATCTTGTCTGACCGATATATAATTGCATATACTGGATTTTACGCTTGTGTTTGTATTGTTCTTTGCTTGTGCAGGTGTCCATTTACGTGGAGCGTAAGGATTGTGACCAGCCAAAGCTAAAGGATGGGAGCGGTGTTTCTTCTACAACAAATAGCGTTGGATTCCAGGTAGATCATTTTGATCGATCTTTGATTTATGCAATTAGGAACCTGCGTGTAGCGTGTGTGATTGTTGCTAGACCCGTGTTGGGCTAGTGGGATTGCCTTTGTCCGCAGAGGGGATTTACCAGTTCAACAGTAAGGAAAGGCCTTGTCCCTAGTATGGTTTTGTAGTTGTTACGAAATGAAGAGGGAGATACCATAATTGGTGTCATCCCCTTGCCCAATAGAATGATAATTTCCCCAGAGCTTTAAACGTTGAAGTTTTAGACATTGAAAAGTCTTTAAAACTTAACCTTGGAAACAATGTGTGGAATTGATGATTCATTAATGCATTGTTATCGAAGGTCCCTTCATGTTGAACTCATATAAGGTACTTCTTGAATTAGCCCAAACTTTGTTTATTTATATTTGTAATGATATCAATATTTATATTTTTAAAACAATTGGAAGACCAATCATAATTTAGTTGTCAAACTAAAAGTTGTACAATTATCATTGGCTATTATCTACAAATGCATGCTCACTTATCACTATTATTCAAGGAAAATCATGTCACCTACCATGCCACCTAGAATAACTTACTAGTATTACATAAAATATTTTTACATTTACTCTAGAAGAGTGAAGATGTATAGATACATTTATATACTTAATATTACCCCCCACACACCTTTTTTTTAAACATATATATTATATATATATATATAATAATATATATATATATATATATATATATATATATATATATTATATATATATTATATATAAAAAAAAAAAAATTATTTTCATAATCAAAATAATACATTGAGGAGTTTCAACAGACAATGTCAAGAAAGCTTTAAAGTTTTATTAACAAATAAACTGCAAAAACTGATAACAAAGTTCAACAACATTTTATCTCATACAAGTTCATTGTTCTATCATAAAAAAGCTGATTTTTTCGAGAAATTATACATGGAATTCTATTACATTTATTTCTTGATCATCTCATAATTCATATTAATGAAAGAAACCCATGGAAATTGTAATGTCTATTTAGAAAATTTGTCTACTTGGTGGAGCGATGTTGCTAGTACTAGGTTAACCCACAAATACTCACTTAAGAATTCACAAGTCACAAAGCGGATACAACACTATTCACAAGCACCAAACCATTGCAATAATGCTCATCATATAATTAGTGGAAATTTAAATGTTTTTGAGAATCATATACATATTTTTTTCTCTATCCTTACCTTTTACTCATAATAACGTCATTGTCCAGTCATATTTGTTTGGGAATTTTCAATACTTTTGAATAAATTTACATATACTCATAATAACGTCATTGTCCAATCATATTTGTTTGTTGTTTAGTCATATTTGTTTGGGAATTTTCAATACTTTTGAATAAATTTAAATAAACATATTTGAAAATCTTTAAAGAAACTTCAATATTTTGAATAAACTATATAAACATATAGGAGAATCTCTAATATTTTCAATTTTACTCGAGAAACATTTTTGAAAATTTTTAATATTTGTTTTTTCAGAAGAAAAACCATATTTTTTTATATTAAGATAATATAAGAGTTACATATAGAGTTCCATATAATAGATCCAAAGTGCCACATAATCCTGAAGGATCCTAAAAGTGAAAGGAACAATAAAAACCCAGATCATTGTGACCTGTGGGTACATGTCCATATTTGGCAAAAAGATTGCAGACCATTACATCAAGATATGAGAACCATGAAACTCCACAAAATGCTGAGCATATGAATACATGGTGAGAAAGAAAAAAATAAATGAGGCAGGTATAGTATGCCTGATCAACCGAGAAAATCAAGGTAAGCCTTGATGCCAAGCAAGAGATATGACATTGGCCGCCTGGAGCTTTGGAAAATGGATTCATTCCTCCATTTCCAAAAGGACCAGCAGACCAAAGTGAACATAGAGCGCCAAGGAGCTATCTGATCACTCCACCATATAAAACCGCCCTGTACAGATGAGAAAACAAGGTGAGGAAAACCCAAAGAAATAGAAAGTTCATACCAGATTTGTTGTGAAGCGGGACATTGAAAGAACATATGATAATTTGTCTCATCAGCTTTCAGACACATAACGCAGCGACCCGGACCCTGCCATCCTTTCTTTTGAAGCACCTCCCAAGAGAGATTTCTGTTCCGGAAAAGGAGCCACGAAAATAGGATCATCTTAAGAGGACATGAGACTTTCCATAATGAGTGAGGGAATATTGGATGGTTTGAGGTCGCAGGCCCCAAAGAAAGAGCAGCGTATAAGTACTTTACACAAACAGGTGATGGAGAGCGTGGCAGATTCCATGCAAGAACATCCTTTGTACCCGAGCGACGAATAGCCAAGCCCTGTAAAACATGCTGAACAGAAACCCAAATCGACAGGATGGGAGTAGGCATAAGAAGGTCCACTTCATCCTTCCAGACCAGAGATGAAAAGGACCATGATTTTATCAATTTATCCCACGTGAAAATGCCCCTTGAGTGTAAAAAAGATACTAGGGCATGAGGAAGAGGAGAGGTCAGGCCATTCTTGATAGAATCAAAACCTATGAGGAGAATTGATCCCGAGAAGACCTTCCAGCGCAAGTTTTCCATAATGAAAGGCTGGTTCTTCCAGAAACTATGCCATATAGCAGACCCTCTTTTGATCCCCAGGGAGTTCCTTCTATACTAATACTCAATACTTTTGCCTTTTAGGTATTTTCTATTGATAAACAAGCTCCATGGACCTTTGCCAAAAATGCCCCTGAGGAGAGATTTGCAAAGGAGGGCATTCCCGAAAGTCCTCATGTCCAACAAGCCCCAACCTCCAGACTTTCTCAGCCTAGATATGACATTCATCTTAACCAAATGAAATTTAGATTGGTAGGATTTTCCTCCCCAAAGAAAATTTGTAGCTAAAGAGCTCATTTTTTTGATGATAGAAGCAGGGAGATAGAAAAGGTGAGCCCAGTAAATCGCTAGCTGAGATAAAACTACCTGTACTAATATAAATCTACCTGCTAGTGAAAGAAGCCTCGATTCCCAACCATAAATTCTTTTGTAGAAACGATCGAGTAGCCAAGACCAGTCCCCTTTTTTGTTCCCTTTTGCCTTTAGGGAAAACCCCAGGTATTTTAAGCCATTTCCAATCGATGCTGCTTCTATGCCTATCAAAGAGGCAATCCATAAAACAAGCTCCAAATTAGTCTCATTATGATATAACTTTGATTTTTCCTTGTTTATACAGATTCCGGATGTTGACTGAAATTTCTGAAGGATACTGTGAAGACATAACCATGAGGCTTTGCATAGCATAGCAAAGATGAGAATATCATCCACAAAGAGATTGTGGGATAAGAAAAATTCCTTGCAGATCTTGATTGGCCTAAACCTTTGCTCAGATGCTGCTTTGTTGAGTTGTAAGCTTAGTGAATTCATAACCAGAATAAAGAGCAGCGGGGAGAGAGGGCAACCCTGTCAGAGACCCCTCTCAACAATAAAAAAAGGGGAGGGAATGCCATTTATGATGACAGAGTAGTTTACATTTTCTACGCACGCCATTATCCACTCGATACCTTTCGATCTTAATCCAATCTTAGCCAGCAAGATTTTAAGAAATCCCCAGTCCACACAATCGTAGGCTTTTTTCAAATCAATCTTTAAAATGGTTGCGTTGATATTGTTTGACAGCAAGGAGAAAAGACATTCCTGTGTCAAAGCAACGACATCCCAAATATTGCGGTCTTTTAAAAAGGCATGCTGGTCTCTGGTGATGAAAAGGTTTAAAACAGGCTTCATCCTCTCCGCAATAACTTTGGAGATGATTTTGAACAGAGTATTACAGAGTGCAATGGGCCTGTAGTCTTGAAAGGAATTAGAATTTTTCTTTTTTGGGATAAGAGCAATAAAAGTGGATGATAATGCAGAGTGAATATTTCCAGACATGCGAGAAGCCTCCACCATTCTCAGAAGGTCCAGTTTGAACATGTCATAGAAATGCAGAAAGAATTCGATGGGCCAGCCATCAGGGCCAGGGCTCTTTTCCTTTTTAAAGGATTTTATAGTAGCAAGGAGCTCCTCTTCCGTGACCGGCTTGATAAAAGCTAACGGAAAAAAAAAAATGAAAGCTGGCGAGACATTATGTGGGTGCGTTTTGGACATAAAGTTTAGGCACAATTGAGAGGCAAGAATTTACGAAATTAATAACGATATGCAAATTTTTAAATATTAAATAAAATATTATTAATTAATTTTGTAGATAGTGTCATTGGATTTCATTGTTTAGTCCACAGACGCAACAATGATAATTGCAATTTTTAAATGTTGAACTGAATATTATATTTTTCGAAGTTTAAATTTCCTCGTGAGGCTTTTTTGTTTGGCACGTAACATTTGGTGGGGATAAAATAATATTTTTTGTTATTTTAATATGGAGACTTTCTTGCGGCTTCATTGTTCTGTCAGAGTTCAGTTTTACTTTTTCTGCTAAATTAAGCATAGGTCTTTCTATTCCAATTAAAAGAAAAGGTTACATAATGTACATAATGAGGAGCAGTGGCCCAAACAAAACTTGAGCCTCACAAAGCCTCGGTCTGTGGGCCCACAAACCGAGACTCGGGCCCATACCATCTTTCCACGTTACCACCGTAGAACCACCGAACTACATGACCGTTCGATCAAGCCTCGAAGATTTAACAATCCAGATGTTATTTTGGGTTTCCTTCAAGTTCACATGTTAACAATTAACATGGACCCGAAAAGAAGTGTGAACCACCTTTAGAAACCTTTTCAGGTCCGAATGGGGAGATAACCTCCAGGCAGTTTAACCACTCGAAATACAGTAGATGCAGGTGATCTCGGAAGGACTTTCCAACAAGCGCAAAACTTAACTGTACCTTCGGACCTGAAGTCTGATAAAGACATCGCCTAATCGCATTTCGGGTCTGATTAGAAGGTTAAAGGATCATTATGATAAATCTTAAATAATGAAAGATAATGGTGTATAAGTAAAATTTCGAATATAATTTTATTAAGTAGTACAAAACATTAATAAAATAAAATATTAAATTAGTTGGAAAAATGTTAAATAAAGGTGTATTCTAATTTATAGATGAAATAGTTTTTTTCACTAGAATCTTATTATAAAATCTCAAATAAGATTGTGATTTTTTGTTATTTAAAATATATTTTTGAATGCATAAATAGATTCAGCATGCTGAAAAACTCATTAGGCACTCAAATTCTACATATTAAACAACTTAAACTCAATTTTTAAAAAATGTCTACCAATTATTGATTAAAATTAACCAGAAAAATGTTCTAAAAAATTGTCATTTAGTATATTATTTAGACTATGCCTTAAATAAATGGTTTTCCAAGAAGTTCTTTCCATAGAAATACAACTTAAAATCAATTTTTAAAAAATATCTACCAAGTTTTGTTTAAAATTAACTAGAAAAATGCTCTGAAAAATGTCATTTCGTTTATAATTTAGACTACACTTGAAATAATTAGTCTTCCAAAAAGATCTTTCTATAGAAATAAATGGTATTCCAAAAAGATCTTTCCATAGAAGTGTTAGTGAAATGCCATTTCCTCTATAATTTAGACTATGCCTTAAATAATTGGTCTTCCAAGAAAATCTTTCTGCACAAATAAATGGTGTTCAAAAAAGATGTTTCCATGTAAGTGTTAGTGAGTTGCACGAAAGTTAAATAGAGAGTATTTAATGAAAATTGTGAATAATTAAAGTTCAACTATGAGAATTTTATAAAAAAAGTTGAATAATAAATTTGAGTTTTACTTCTTCCAATTAAGTATGAAATGAGAAAGTCATCCAAAATTATTAAAATAAAAAACATTTAAAAAGTTTGTATATTATTTTATTTGTTATTTTATTTTAATAAGTGTAAGGATAGATATGTGTGGAATTAAAAAGGTGAAAGTATTTTTTATTTTAATTGATTAAAATTTTCTTGCGGGGGAGGTTTTGCCTCGGTGGAGACACAAAATTGCTTTCTGATTGGGGTATGGGATTCTTTCCAATAATTTAGTAGAAGTTGTTTCAAGATTTAATGGTTTTAAAAAATTGGCATATCTCTTTGTGATTGGTGATTCAAAGCTTATTATTCATTATTTTAGTAATTGATTCCATCCCTATGAAAAATGGTTGAAGAATGTTGTTAAGAAGATCAAGTGCACCATTCACTTTTTTACTTTGCAATTTTTTATCATATTCTAGCTGTCAACAACCAAGATGCAAAGAAAATGGGTAATCAAGGAGTACAACTGAAGCTAGGTGAACTTAAGGTAAATGGACAAGTCTCATTGTGACCCCTACCCTGAATAAGTCTTTATGAAGCATAGTAATCAAGGGTCTTTAAAGGTCGATATGTCTCTCCTTAAACCTGGAACATGGCGATTGTTCGAGCCTAGAAACATGCAATAGCATCTTTAAAGGCTCATGCGATATTTGGGGTTTATCATTATTCCGTCACCTTTGTCATTAGTATGATGCTTAGAAGTTATGGGGCTATTATGCAAGCAAGTATCAACTTAAGGATAAGCTCATGTCAAATCCTCCTCTACACTAGGAATGATATTCATGTAGAAACTTGGTTACTCTAAAGTGAGGTTGAGGAAAGAAGGACAATTCCCATTACTTATTCTCACTATCAATCTTAGTTTCTCTATGTTGGATTGCAATAGATGCATATTGTGTTGATGTGGCTAGGATTGGGGAATTTATTTGTCTTACTCTATATCGTATGGAGAAGTAATTCGAGGGAATGACAACTTTGTCAGGTTACTGTTTGATGGCTATACTACATATTAGATTTGTTCAACATCACGTGTGGTAGGGAATTGTCCATTTGGATATGGAAATATATCTATTCATTGTGTTTTATGTGGCCTATGGTTTGTACTTATTTGCAATAGAGAGGCTTATCAACTCTTAAATCAAATTGAGAAGGTGTGAGTTGATGAGGTTTTTTCCCAGGATAAATATGAGTGGTTGTTGGTCATTTTATCATTTCTGTGGCTTATTCAAATTACATTTGTTTCTCTTAGCATTCCATGAATTATTAGGAATTACTCTTAGTTGTTATTGGGAGGTTTAAAATCTGTCTCATCCTTGGCTTGCTCTATTTTTGAAGGTGCCTTTCTTAGTGACACCTTACTGAAGTTTATTTTTCTTCATGTTTTTTTCTTTGTTTTTATGCTTAAAGTTGTATGGTTTATGATATTAGGAAATTTCACTAAGGTCTCTAGCCCAATAATTTCAAATTTCTTGGAGTTAATAGGAATTTCGGGAAGGTGACTTTTCAAAGTGGTAATTGCAATAACAAAAGTCCACTTGCCAATTCAAAGTTTGTTTGGGTTCTAATGTATTTATTTTGTTGAACTCAGTATATTTTCGAGTGACATTAGCAATGGTTTAAACCTAATTTGCAAAGGAATTGCTAAGGGGTTATTTGGCATCTCTTTTGCAATCATGAAGGAAAATTTTGGTTTTGGAACAATGGATGCTTCCTAACAAGAATTTCAATCTTGAACAACAATAGATATCTGGTCATGACTAGACTTAACTATCGCTTCACTGTCTGTCTATGTTCCTTAACTCCCTCTTCCCTTCTTCCAGACCGCATATGCCCACATCCTCTTGATCTTTTGGGATAAATATTCCATAGGAATAGTTAGGGTTGGGTAACTATCCAACCTAAATGTTTTTTGAGAAATACATCTATCACATTTTTGTTTTTGTTTTTTTGTTTTTTTGAATTTAGACTAATTCTATTGAGTAAAATATTGTACAATCAAGAGAGATAAGAAACTGGCAGACCAGAAATGATGAAACTATCAACCTCGGTCCCAGAGAAAGAGAGATCCAATCACGGAGCTACAACAAATAACTTGAGAGAAAAGAATGACTAACTGACTTTTACCGCACAGGGGAAGAGACTTCAACGCAATGTTTTTTCCCTTTCTTTTTATTGACTTTTGTCCAGCCATCATGGGGAGAATGAGCTAAAAAAACTTGAAGACTGGGATTCTCTATCTTGGGGATGTCCTTTTCTGATTCAGAAGAGGAGGTCTCATGGGCGCGTTTATGGGAGATTGTTGTGACAGCGGTGTGCGCCTGAGTATCTGTGGACGGATCCATCGGTTGAGGCGCCTGGTCCGATTCTGAATCGCTTTCCTCATCCTCCGAGTTTGGGGAGTTAGAGCTCACTGCTGGCAGTGGAGAACAAGGGGTCCAACGCTTGGGTTTGGTCTTTCCAAAGTTGCCCTTTTTTGATCTTGCTGTCAGCGATGGGCAGGAGATCTGCAGGTGCCCTGTTAGGTGACAGTGGCGACATCGGAAGGCAGTGTTTTCGTAATCCAGGAACTGGGTCCAAACAGTGTCATTGATCTTGAGATTGATATGCTTTGGCAGTCCCTTGGTTAGATCCAGCTCCACACATATTCTAGCATATGTGTAGAGACCTTGCTGTTCCCGCCAGTAATCTCCCATTAAAAAGATGCCCAAGGTGTTGCCTATGCTCCTATAGACAGCTGTGTGCCACAGGTGAACTGGAAAATTTGGAAGTCTGATCCAGAAAGGGGCTTTGGTGATGACTGCTGTAGCTGGGTCGAAGTCTGGGAACCATGGAGTTAAGAAGAGTCCTGTTGAACCCATGAACCAAGGGCCTTCTTCTAACGCCTTTTCGTAGTGCTTAAGATTGTCGAATAGAACTATAAAATATCCCTTTGCGTAGAAGCAAACCTTGCAGTGGTGAGTCCAGTTGTCGTTGATCCAATCATAAAGATCCTTTGAGCGAGGCCAGAGCCCATTGAATCTGCAAATGATGGCCCTTTCAGCGAATTTTTGAATGTCGTCTACAAGGTCAGAGTGGGAGATCTCAACAGAGGGAACCTCCTCCAACTTGTCAACCACAAACGGCTTGGGTTTGGGAGGTTTAGGGGAAATGGGTATCTCAGAGCGAACTGCAGATTTGTAGGAGTAGGGAGGAGCAGAAGAGGATTGACCTGCAGCTCCACCTCTCAAACAAAGGGAAAACACTAAAGAGCTATGGATTTTTATGCTATATTAAGAGAGAGGAAGAGGATCATTGAGTTGTTTACCTTGGAAAATAAGTCTTTGTAGGGCAGAGGGGATCCCAAATCGGTGTTCCAGATTTGCTTTGAGGTTCTGCACCAGATCTGAAGGGTACACCCATTGCAGAATGGTCTTGCCGGAGATCTGTGTGATTTGAACCTGAAAGGGGGTAGAGGAATTTTCAAAAAAATTTTGAATCATCACAGGGCCAGAGGCTTTTGGGTCTCTTATCTCTTGATGCATAGGAGGCAGAAGGGGAGGAAAAATCTTCTGCCTATGGTAGCTTTCGCTCCAACTCAGATCCGCTGCAGAGGAATGGGCAACAGATCTGTAGAGAGGCCACTGATTAGTAGAGAGGCCTGAGCCGCCACAGCCATGCGCGCCGATGCACAACGCGCGGAAGCACGCAACTTTCTTCGGCCCCACATCCACATGGGGCTTCATCATGGATTCACCCTCCTCCTCATTGTTTTGCCCAGGAAAGCCGAGTCGATCTGCTGTGGAGAGTCGGAAAGGGGGCAGGGGATCGAATGGCCGCAAAGCTTTCCTGCCATCTCGAGCAGCCGTCCCTTGTATGACTGATCCTTCTGCGTCGGTGCGAACAACGTCTCGTGAGAGGAGAAGGAAGGAACAGAGCCATGCAAAACCTATTCCTCTAAGCGCAGAACAGATGTGGCTTAGAGTCCTGGCATCCTGGCCGGCGGCTGCATCAAATTCGTTCTCTGAAACCCTAGCCATTCTGCCTCCGTCGGGGTTTTTTTCATCTGTCACACTTTTGACAAATACATTCTTATTTAATTAAATCAAATTATTACTTGCCAAAATTCTGACGCTCTGTTTTATTTTAATAATTAAAATATAATTTCTATTTATATAAACTTAAATTAGTTTCAGTTGGTTTAAAATGCAGCAAATAAATATTCACATTTATGGGTACAGCACAATGCTGGTCACGTATTGACTATTTTTGGAGTTATGAAGATCTCATTAGGGTTGTGTTCTCACTTGTCACCTCTCCACATTTGAAAAGTATCACAAAAGCACTGAAATTTGAAGGGTACAACCAACTTGCGGTGAACAACTTGTTTTCTTGTTGCGTACCACTCTTCATCCTTCCTCAGCGAAGTAAGGGCTGGAATCAGCCTTAAGTTCCCAGTATTGATATAGGTTGGGCACAAATTGATAAAGTTAAACATTTGAATAGGATTGCCGAGTGTATTGAGTTTCCACTCTTTCGAAAGTTTTTAATAGAGATGCTCAACAACTCTATTCGAAGGAAGCAACAAGTATTGTTGAGAAGTGGCGGGGTAAACTAGGGTGGTGTATTGTGATCCATCAATAGTCGGTTTGCAACTTTGCATGATGGCCACCATTGTAGATGAACGACTTAGAAGATAGTATGAAGAACGTCCACTCAAAGCAATCTCTATGTTAAAGGGACAAAGTATAGAACGCATAAAGTAGTCCGGAGGAATTTACATAAGGACGAGAGGAACAGAAAGTAATGTAGGGGTGCGCCCTTGTTAAGACAACCAATTAGAGATCTTACTCTACTTTCTTCGGGGAGAATACTGGTATAAGAAAGTAGAAAACACTTAGTTTTGCCGAGTCTAAGAAAGGTTAGTAATATTTGAAAAGCAATGTCCTGAAAGAGTAGAAAACACTTAGTTTGCAGAGTCTAGGATAAAGTCATACTATATTTAAAAAGCACTTGAGTTTAGCTCGGCCAACTTTAGGAAAAGCTAAAGAACCAAAGCATTCAATCTTCACTTCCAAGAAATTAGCTGTTACCAAAACAATAGAATTGGCCGCATACTTAAATTTGTCAGCTTTCTTTTTTATTCTTCTCAAGCTAAATTTTAGCAGAAATTTTATTTGCCCGCCATGTCATGAAATCCAAATGAAAAAGTAAATGAAATCTACACGCATTGTCTCTATATTACTTTGTATTTGCTTGCAGATTCCATACAAAGATCTTCCAAAAAATGGAGATTAAAGTTTTCAGATAGTTAGAAAAGCAAGAGAAATCCATCTTAAACCAAATAAGAAACGTTAAATTTTTTATTAAAAGCATTTTATTTTATTAAAGATAATTTATAATTTATATTTATTCCTATCATATATAAGATTTTTAGTTATCATTTAAACACAACCTGTTCTTTATTGACATTCTTTTTTAATATACTCTACAAAACTTTTCATAGATGCAAATATATGTAAAGTATCAAAGATTTCATGTATGTCAAGGAGTGTGTTAATAAAGTTAAAAAAAAAACCAAGTAGGAGTTTGCATGCATTTGACGTGTCAGTAGTAGTGCATGCATTTCCCACTAGGCCAGAGTAACCGCAATTACGTGTTATTGCACTCGAATCCCTTGAGTCCGCATTCCGGTAAGCAGGATAGTATTCGAAGGCATAGGAGTTGAATTAATACCAAATGCTAGAGAGCACGAATCCTTTGTTTGTTTAGTCACAAATCCCCCTTCTTTTGCGTTAATTGCGGATCCCTTCTTGAAAGCCTTCTTCCTTGCTTCCTCAACCTAGAAGAGAGCAAGAGTTGCAACAGAGGGTTCTAGAAGGGGAGGGCGGCAACCCTTGAAGAAAGAAAGCATGTTGATGTAACCATTCTGAATCAAAGCGACCAAATCATGCATTGTCAGGTGAAAGCCATTGCTTATAATTGGAGTTGTTGGGTCTCGATTGTGTATGGGGAGAATAGCTTAGTTCATAGGGAATCACTCTGGAATGACATTGTATCTCAGGCCTCTGTGGTGAAGGGAAATCCATTGATGATTACTGGGGATTTTCATGCTATCAGAAATCACAACGACGGAGTAAGTGGGTCGAGTGATTGAGAATGAGTCGGGTGAGAGGGAGGGTTGTTAGAAAGATTGAGAATGAGCCGGGCGAGAGGGAGGGTTGTTAGCAAGATTGAGAATGAGCTAGGTGAGAGGGAGGGTTGTTAGCGACAGCTGGGAGTGCCAAATCATCTCCACTGGTCTGCATGTTATGTTGTAAACTCTCTGGAACCCCATTTGCAGAAAAGTTGAATAACTCTAGACAATGTGTTTCCTGTAGTTTAAATCAGTGTGAATAATGGTCAGTGTTATCATTTCTTAGAAATTTGAAAAATGTCCATGACGTAATTGTACTTACTGCTATGTAAATGTACAGAGATCTTGCTTAAAATTTAGATTTCAGTGAAAATTTTGAAAAACAAAGTAAATACAACAGGTTTGATTTAACTCATTGTAATATTTTGAGAACCAAATAATAGACTTAATAGTAGTCCTTAGAAGATGATGATGAATGATACCTTGATTAACTGGAAAGGTCTCAATATAGAGTTGCTGCTATGTGCCACATGCAATCTGCAACCAGCCACGTGCAATTTTCTCAATGATCTCAGCCCTTCCAAACCTGCAATACGTTTAACATTTTCACATTTTGAAATTGAAAGGTTTTGCAAGGATTGTTGAGATGCAAAATCAGGCAATTCAACAAGTTCTCTGCAATTGTGTATTCTTAGTAGCTTCAATCTCTTCATATGTGACCAACTCGATATCTTCCTTAATCCCGAGTTATCTTCAATAAATAGTTCAAGCAGTTCTTTTGGAAAAGTTGATAATTCTATGAGTTCTGTGCAATGTTGCAGGTAAAGTTTATTTAATCGAGGAAGACTGCTAAAACTTGCAGGTAGGGAGGAAAATTTGTATGACTTTAGGCATAGAACTTCTAATGATGAAAAATCTCCAATATCCTGTGGAAGGCGACACCCACCTGATTTTAGATGCTCCAATGAAGTAAGTCTAGAAAAACTAGTTGGAAGAACTGATAAACTATAATTTTCTTCCATTTCTAGAATTCTTAGCTTTGAAAGATTTCCAATGCTTTGAGGAAGTTCACACATATTGTAGCATCTATTCAGAAATAAATCTTGTAAACAAACCAGATTTCCAATTATGTTCACTGCCTTAACAACCAAGTACTGTGATGGGTTTAAGACCTTACCATGAAAAAGATATTACCATAAGCAGACGATGGGGTGGTCCAGGAGATCAGCTTGCTCACCAGCCCCATCGTTTAAGTTGGTAGCAGGGTTTTCCCCCGGTCGATGAAGAAGCATCACGAGATCTTGCAATTACTAATGGGAAAATCCTCCGATTGCTAATGGGTCGATCCATTACGGAGCGGGAGACTCGGTACAGGCCCAGCTAGAGCTGCTATCTCTCTCGAACGGATAGAAGAAATAGCATTCTCACTCTATGAAGACCAGAGCATCCAGGAGATGCTTAGACAGCTCAGACAGGTTTAGGAAGAGGCACAGATCTTCCATCCACCTGTAACACATGCTCACATACACCTGTAATCTCTCACATACACTTGTAACTACCTGCCAACGACTCCGAGCAACTAACTGCAAACAAGCTACTCAAACTAATGTCTCAAACTTTTGATGTCTCAAACTAATGTTAACATTAGTTATGTAGGCTTTACATTTTGAAAAAATGAATAGTGTAAAACCAAAATAACATATAGTCTAGCCTCTTCCGCCTTGGGAAGAGGCCAAATAACAAGGTAAAAAAATCTATATCAAAAAACTTTGGAGGGCGAATCGGGGTGAATCGGTCTTCGTCGAGAAAGTTTGGTTATAGCGTGATTAGTTGAATTAACAAACCGCCGAACTAATGCTAGGAGGGGAATTATCGATTATTATAGTCCCTGGCCATTTCCATATGGCAGGGACTAATAAGTGTGTCGTACATACAACTTTCAAATGGAGGGGTGCCAAATTTAAACAGAAAAACGTCTTCCGTGTTTTCGTTATATGGACATTTCATCTTCATCGTATAATTATTTTTTATAATTATTAAATATATCCATCCCAAGGTTGTTAATTTTATAGCAAATTTAAAATTATAGATATCAATTGAATACATAGTAGTAGTAAATATATTCCCCTATCCACCTAATTAGTAAATCTACAAGATTGGATGCTACCACTTAAAATATCATGTTATTTGATTTTAAAGAAAAACAAAGTTTAATGAATTGATAAAAGCAAAACTATAACAATTTAGTTACTCTATGTTATTAATTTTTTTTATTTTATTTATACAATATTTAATTTAAAAATACATAAACTATAACAATTTAGTTACTCTATGTTATTAATCTTCTTGATTTGGCGAGCAAGAACGTAAAATTATTTTCTCACCTCGACAGCTTACAACGCCCTCCTTCGAAAAGAAGTTTCAAAAAATGTTCAAGGTTGCATAGCAGAAGGTAGCTAAAGAAGAGTATCACAATCCTTCACATCAACAAGGTGCCTAGTAGACATGTGGGTTCTCACCTTTAGTGGAGTTCTGCTCACCCATCATCATTTGGTTATAATGTGGTTTAAGGATTTGGTGGGTTGATTTTTTATTTAATACAAGGGTAATAGCGATCCAACGTAGTTCCTACCTCTATTGCATTTTAATTGATTTTTTTTTTTGCGTAATGTTTACTTAGTAATGACGTATATGTTTTCTAATAATAAAATTAAACAAATAGATTTGTATAATCAATTAAGCTATGTACAATATAATGAGCTAAGTTTTTTACAAGAGGCTATAAGTTCTGCACAATACACTACGTTTCTCTCAACAATTTGTTATTAGTTCTTTTTTCAGTAATGATGTATTCATTTTCCAATAATAAAAGTAATAATATATTCGTGTTTCAATAATAACATAAAATAAATAGCTCCACAAAATAAACTAAGTTCCATATAATAAGCTATAAGCTCTAGACAATGAACTAAGTTCCGCACAATAGGCTATAAGCTCTGCACAATGAGCTAAGTTCCACACAAGAGGCTATAAGCTCTGCACAATGAGCTAAGTTATGCACTATAGGTTATTTGCACAATGGGTTAAGTTCCACACAATAATAATCTGAGTTTCACACAATAGGATATAAGCTCCGCACAATGAGCTAACTTCCACACAATAAGTTATAAGCTGTACACAATAAGCTAAGTTTCGCACAATAAGCTATATGCTCTAGGAAATGAGCTAAGTTACACACAATAGGCTATAAGTTCCGCGCAATGAGCTAAGTTCTGCACAATGGGTTAAGTTTTTCGCTTCTGCACAATGATGGGCTAAGTTTCTCACACAAAAGTTATTAGTTGTTTTCTCAGTAATGATGTATTCGTTTTCCAGTAATAAAGATAATGACACATTCATTTTTCAATAATAAAATAAAATAAATAGCTCGTCACAATGAGTTAAGTTCCACACAATAGAAAATTTATTGCTTCCACATAATAGTTGTTTTCTTAGATGTATTCGTTTTCCAATAATAAAATCAAACAAAAACAATTAATTTTTTTCATAGTCTTTTATCAGTAATGACGTATTCATTTTCAAGTAATAAAATAAAATAAATAACTCCGTACAACTCTTGATAATATTTCAGCTGTAAATAACTAGTCATATGCATAGAAGTGTGGATGAGTTGTATTGTGCAAACGAAGCATTCAATGTTTTTTTGGATAGCTTTCTCCACACAATGAGTCGTTTTCTCGTATATACATTAATAAATTCTTATTCAAGAGTTTTTTTCGCACTTTCTTTTTTTTGTTATTGACGCCTCTATTTCCTCTCTATATATATTATTAAATGGTTATTCAAGAGTGTTTTCTGCATTTGCATTTTCTCGTTATTGCTGCCTCCATAGAACTTCTTTAACATAACTAGAAACTGCTTTGTCTTTTGTTAAAAATTAAATCAAAACATTGGAACAATATCTGATGGACCACCGTGTACAATGGAAACTAACAATATTAATCATTGCGCAATGATACATAACTCTAAAATAAAAATCTCAATGCAACTACTTTTCCGCACAAACTTCACATTACACACAGTAAAAGTTCTACACAACGAAACTTGATAATATTCCGTGTTCTCCCGCACATATATCGTTCTCCGTAAACATTCATACAATATACGATCTAGAAATTTGTAAAATTATCTCGATTCTCTAACAACGACTTGGGTAGCCCCCCCTCACCTACGCAAAGGACAATGTTTTAATGTGTGTGGAAGTGTGAAGAAAGTTAATCGTGAAGAGGAAGCTTTCAATGTACAATAAATAATGCATATATGTTTGTCTCTACAAATAATTAAGTGGGATCCACATTTTGTACACATTTCTGACTTAGCGCACGGGTAGAATATACTAGAGAAAGTGGCTATTTTAGTAAATAGTTGATGTATATGAAGTTATTGCTATTTTAATTGTAAATATTTTGAATATTTGTTTCTTAAATATTTTTTGCGAGCATATATATGCACTTTGTACTAAGTGCTAATATTATTTCTCATATTTAGTTATAACTACTGCTATTTAGGTGATTATGTACAGAAATCACATTAATATTGAATATGGGTGTGTTTGTGAATGCATATTTCACCAACATTATTGTGTCGGACTATGCCTGTTCTGTTATACTTTCTCCACATAACAATGTCTGCAATGCTTCGTCTGCATAGGTTATATCATTATTCTTAAGTTTATATCTCCAAATATGTTTCAAATAAGGCATGTGTTTGGAAGTGCATAAGAAGTATATTGTGCGGAAGAAGCTTTCAATATGCAGAATGGCGCACTTCACACTAAAGGTTTTTATTGCTTATATTTTAGTATTAAACAATGCATATTTGCTGCTCACAATAAGACCGAGTGAACTGCTAGACTTATATGATATTGTTGCTAATATTTTAGCGATAAATAATGCATATCTCCTTGTATCTGCATCTAATTAAGATGTGTTCACATTTCATCACACTTCACACTAATTAACATGTAAGTGTTTCATTTCGTTCAAGTTTCATTGTGTCGAGGCTTACATTGTGTGGAGGTGCAGAATTTTCTTAGCCCATGCTTGTTTCGCATTGGTTGCTTTGCCCAATGATGTCACCACAACTTCCTCATAATACACTATATTTGGAGATGTATGCGAAGTTATTACTAATACTTTTAAGTGTAAATAATGTTTATTTTCAAATATTTCGAATATTTGTTTCTTTATACTCTTATGGAAATGCGCTTCATGCGGATTTCCACATTTTGCACTAACTCATAATATTATTGCTGATATTTTAGTTAACAATAATGTGTATCAGCACTCAATTAAGTAAAACATAGGTTATTTAGTAATTTCAGAACAAAAAAGACACCTATTTATAGCTTTGATCGCACAAAATTTGTACAAGATGATTTTATTGCTATGATTATTGCTAATACTTTAGTTACAGATAATGCATAACAATAGTCAATTGAGTAAAAGGTATGCGACATACACAAAACGTTATGTACAAAACTGAATTTCGTTGAACAAAAAATTTGTTTGTACAAAGGAAGTTCAATGTATGTACAATCTTTTTTTGTGAAGAACTCCGCACTTGGCACTAAAAACTTGTATTTCTAATATTATTGCTTAAACGATTTAATCAAATATTTATTAAGATATATTGTAGTTAGAAATAATATCAATTTTCATTTTAATCCATAACGCAATATGAGATATAAAACAAATTTTCAAAGCATATAGTTGATTACATATAAAAAAATTATCATAAAATCGATATAGTCAAATGGTTCACAATAACTAGTTCACAACATGTTTACATTCAAGACATATACATTAATAATTTTCTCAACAAGATTAAAACTAATTTAATTTAATCTATATCTATAATTTTTGGATTTATAGTTTTTATAAGTATGATATTCCTTGTGTAAAGCTTTGACTGTGCGGAAGCAAGCTATTGTGCTCAACGAAAAATTTTCGTTGTAGTATTCTATTATAAAGAGATATGTGTCTAGAATGCCACATCATTTCCAAATGTTTAATTTCATTCAAAGCAATAACACAACACTAAATGTAACAAAAACACTGAAAGCATATTTTTGGAAATTTATAGAAAACACTATGTCATAATAAAATGTCAATGACCTTGGACATAACTCAGATTTATAAGAGATCATATTCAAAACATGGTTTGCAAAGACAAAATTGCTAAGTAGAAAGGAAATTGTCCAAAGAAAAGTGTAAATTAAATGGATTTGTTGTAGTGGAAATTAGTGTTCGATTTCCTTGAGCGATATCTACAACTAGAAAAGAATGGTCTGTAAGATGTATTATGAGTCCATGACTTGTTGAAGAAATATGATGACCACTTTTTCAATGTAGTCCTCGTCGGGGGAAACTGTGAGTTCCATTTTCATGTTTTTGGTGAAAATCTCGTTTTCAATTTCTCTAGTTTTTTCCTACACCTCAACAACCGACCTAACATATTTCTTATTGACGTTGTTTTTTTTTTTTTAACCGGGTATTGTGCATGTCAAATGGAGATCATATGCCAAAGTTTTGACCTCAGGAAGTTGATTTACCAATTTACCCAAACAGGGCCCGTAGTTTTGGTGCTTCATATCCTAAGGTTAGTTTTTTGGATGTTTATGGTTTTCCATTGTTTCTCAATAATAAATAGGCCTTCAAGTCTCATTGCAATAGGGGAATTTCAGGGTCTAAAATGGGCCTCCTAAGAAAAATGTACAACCAAAATAAACTTTATAAGAACCACTAGGATTTAAGATGATGATGTCAACCATGGGGGATGATTCACCATTTTTGGGGTAAAAAAGTAAAAATATTAAAAAATAATAAAATAATAAAAGTACCTTTTTAACTCATATTTTAAATTTATCCTCCTAAGGTTTTACTCAATTTTCAAGACGGAGTACTAATTGGATGAAAATTTTAATTCCTCATCCAAGGAGTACCCATGTTGTATACTTTTGATGGATTTTGCTATACGAAAAATGAGAAATACATGAAAAAGAGTGTTTGCAATCATGTTTTTCTTGTATTTCTCATTTTTTCTATAGTAGGATCCATCGAAAGTATACAAAATGGGTAATCCTTGGATGAGGAATCAAATTCTGCATCCAAAGAGTGTTTTCGCTTGAAATTTGAGTAAACCCATAAAGAGATAAGTTGAAAATACGAGTTGAAAAAATAGTTATTTCTTTTTTCCCTCCAAAATTTGATGATGTAATCTAATCTTATTTTATTATTTCTACTATTATTTTATAATTTCCATAGGAGACCCATTTTAGACCTCAAAATTCCCCTAATGTAACACAGTTCTAAGGCATGTAGCTACCACATCTCTTCTCAGAGATAAGATACCATCGTCTGAGCTAGTTTATTTCTATTTTTATTGGTAAGCATATTTCAGTATTTGATAATAATGAAATGAAGTATTATTTCTATGGCATCTCTTTAGTTATGGTTATATTTGTAATTTATTACGTTCCTATTCAAGTTTGGATCAATGGTTGAGGTTCCTTTGCCTTTTTTTCCACACAAGATTCATTAAAATCCCCTTTCCTCAAATTAAATTCTTGCATTGCATTTGGAAGAAATTGAAGAGCATTAATTTTTTTATGAATAAATTTGCACTGTACTGAGTCTTTTTCAATGGAAATGCAATTTCTTCCTTTTTTCGGGCAACATGCTAGTGTTGTACCTAATAATCAAGTACACAAATAAATAATGAAGTAAATTAGTATAATCACATAAAAATTAAAAAGAAGATATTGAAATTCAATTTTATAAATCCAAAACCCAATCTCCTTCATTTGAACATAAATCTATAGGATAGTTAATCAATGACTGTGGTTTTTGATAAATGTTAATTGTCTCTCCTTTTTCTTCTTTATCTTCATATGTTATTTTTTTTACAACAACATCATAAACGAGTACTTGGCTATGACTCTTTCCATCTACCCGATTAAGAAGCATAGGCTTGTAGCTATCATATTTTGTCCAAATTTCAACATGGATGAACTCACAATCACTTATAATTGGTTGATCTACGCAGTTAATAAGATTTGAATTTTGCTTGTAACATGAAATAGTAAAAGTTCAATTAACTTGTACATAATGATTTTTTTAACATTAATCAAACATACAATTTCAATGTCTTACCATGTAAGATGATGCACCTTTGAGTTTTCTTTTCCCTTGAAGCTTCTCGATAACATCGCAAATTGTGTGTCTGAATGATATGTAACAAACATCCATAGTGGTGATGTTGTGACTTCTACAAATCCCGCAACCACTTTACTAAGAGCTTGATAAGTGTAAGGGTCACTATCATACTCAATGTTTGAGATATTTGAATCATGAGGAATATCTACAATAACTAGGGAATAATCCCTTTTAGGTATGAGTTTTGAAATTCTTTCACAATCACCTTGTATTATTTGATATTAGATAGTCGCGAGCCTGTTCTAAATGAAATGAGTAAGACTAGGATCAAGTTCAACATTACTAAGATGCCACTTTCTCAATCTTTCCATCTTAATTTTTTCAATAAATCTTTTGAAACTATCTAGTGCTCCATTTGCATCTTTATTCATCTATATATATGTATAAGTTATAAAATGAAAATAGTATACACATGAATAAAAATGAATGTATAAATCAACATATTTTTTAAATGCAAGATAAAAATATTTTAGTATTGTTGTAGAACTTGAATCTGGGTAAGTTGTGTACAACATCATCCCAACTATCTTCATTCAACAATTTAACCATTTGTTCTTGTATTCTCATGTAAACCAGCCGGCACGCCTGCTGTGCCGTGAGTGGACACGCCCACACCCGGGTGTGCCATCTTGAGGCACAACGCCCCCTGGAAGGCAAGGGGTCGATTTTGAGAATTAGCCCCTAGTAAGCAAGGGTAGAATCTCAAAAATGACTCCTTCTTTCCAGGGGGACGATTCTCAGAATCAGAATCGACCCCTTGGCCTGCCTCAGAATCGACCCCCTGCCTGTTAAGGGGCTGCTCTGCCTCAGGCGAGCGCGCCCACTAGTAGTACAATGACTCCTTGGTAGGAAGGGTGCTATTTCTAAGAATCGCTCCCCTACCTGCCAAGGGGCCACTATGCCTCCGGCGGGCATGCCCAGTCATGAGCATGGATGCCCGAGGTATGATGGGCATACATGTCAGCACAATTGTTGTGACGCGGGCGGGCACGCCCACGGTTGGGTACGCCCGCCCAAGGCACAAACACCATGGTCGGGCATGCCCGCCCAAGGTCTGTGCCTTGGGCAGGCGTGCCTAACCATATGTGTGCCCTCTCACGACACAATAGGCGTGCATGCTGCATGCCCTATGTGCCGAGGGCGGGCGCGCCCACCCAGGGCACAATGTGCCCTTGACAAGTAGGGGGTCGATTATGAGAATTGTCCCCCTACCTGCCAAGGGGCAGCTGTGCCTCGGGCAAGTGAACCCATTGGTGGCACAACGACCACTTGGCAAGCAGGGGGCTGATTCTAGGAATCGACCCCTAGCAGGGCAGGGGGATGATTCCAAGAATTTCTCCCCTCGTAGGCAGGGAACTGATTCTCAAAATTAGCTACCTTCCATCCAAGGGGTCACTGTGCTGTCGGTTCACACACCCGCTTAGGGCACAGAGGATCCTTGGCAGGCAAGGGGTTGATTCTCATAATAGGACCCCTGGCAGGTAGGGGGTTGATTCTCAGAATCGACCTCTTAGTAGGAAGGGGGTTGATAGAATCAACCCCCTGTTTACTATGGGCGTGATTCTAAGAATCGACCCTTGGTAGGCTACAGGTTCGATTATGAGAATTGACCCCTTGGAAAGTAGGATCCAATTCTCAGAATCAGCCCTTGCCTGCCCTTGGGTTGCTAGTGGTGAATTCCCATAATTGGCCCCTGACAGGTAGGGGGCCGATTCTTAGAATTCCTCCCTTGGCCTACTAGGGACCAATTCCCGGAATCGACCCCCTACCTGCACAAGCATGCTCGGATGTGGGCCTACCCACCCACGACAAAGCGGGTGTGCAATTCGACAAGCTCATTGTGTCGTTGGCGGGCACGACCATGGCTGGGCGTGCCCGCCTAAGGTACAGACATAACACTGTGCTTGTTCCTTGCTATGCATGTGACTTAGGCAGACGCGCCCGACTGTGGGAGTACGCGCTCATGGCACAATGGGTGCCTGCACGCCTGCATGCCTGTACACCCGTTGTGTTGCAGGCTAGCATGCCCAAGGTCGGGCGCACCTACCTAGGGCATAAGCATAACATGTGCCTTGGGGAGGCGTCCCTGCCCGCCCCACAATGAGTGTGTGCACATGTATTGTGCCAATGCCTATGGGTAGGCATGCTTGTCCTTGGTCATGCCTGCCTGCAACATAGTGGGTGTACCAAGCACGTCCATTATGCTGTGGGTGGGCACACCCACGGCTAGGCGTGCCTGCCTAGGGCACAACGGCCCCCTAGTAGGCAAGGGGTCGATTCTCGAAATCGACACCTTGGCCTATCAGGGGCTACTTCTGAGAATCAGTCCCTTGACAGGCAAGGGTTGATTCTCAAAATCGACCCCTTGGAGTGTTAGGGGGCTAGATTAACAACCTCTGGCATGTTGGCCCTTATATGCCAATGGGTCTATTTCAGAATTGTCCCTTGGTAGGCGAGGGATTCCAATCAGTCCCTAGCTTTCTAGGACCTCAATATGAGAATCGACCCCTTACCTGCCAGAGGCTTGCTGTGGCCTAGGCGGGCGCTCCCACTGGCAGCAGAACAACACCTTGGCAGGCATGAGGCCAATTCTAAGAATCAGCTGCAACCTGCCAGTGGGATGTTATGACTCGTGCGGGTGCGCCCACTAATGGGACAATGACCCCCTGCCTACCATGGGGCCGTTGTGCCCCACGAGGGCGCCCCCAACCTTGGTCATGCTTGCCTACAGCACGACGGTCATGCAAGTTGACACAACTATTGTATGCCAAGAGAGAATGCCCATGACCGAACATGGAGACAATGGGCATGCCTGCCCACGACATAGTGGGCATGTAGGTTGCATGCCTTCTGTGTCACATGTGGGCATGCCCACATCCGGGCGCGCCCGTCCAAGACACAATGACGCCCTATCTTCCACGGGGCCGTTGTGCCCCAGGCGAGCACACCCACCGACGGCATAGTGACCCCTGCTTGTGAGAAGTCCAATTTCGAGAATCATCCCTAGCATGCCAGGGGGTAGATTCTGGGAATTGATCCCTAGTAGGCTAGGGGGTGCTTTCCAGGGGTCGATTTCGAGAAATGGCCCCCAAGCAGGCAAGGGGGCGATTTTTGGAATCAGTCCCCTAGCAGGCAAGAGGCTGATTCCTAGAAGTAGCCACCTTCCTTCCAGGGGGCCTCTGTGCTGCCAGTGGGCATGCCCACCTAGGGTACAACAACCCCTTGGCCTGCCAGGGGCTGATTCTTGGAATCAATCCCCTAATAGGTAGGGGTAGATTCTTAGAATCATCCCTTGCTTGCGAGGGAGCTGATTTTGAGAATCAACCCCTTTCCTACAAAGGGGTCATTATGCCCCTGTCAGGCATGCCCATCAGTGACACAATGACCCCTTGGCCTACTAGGGAATTGACAACTGGGAGGCCAGGGTGTCGATTCTAAGAATCCTGCCCCTGTCCCCTCTAGGTGCAAGTTCCTGGAATTGGCCCCTTGGCAGGCAAGGGGCCAATTCTGATAATCGACCCCTAGCAGTTTAGGGGGCTAATTCTTAGAATCAGTCCCTCAGACTGCTAAGGGTTGATTCTTATAATTGATCCCTACCTTTGAGGGGGGCAATTTTGAGAATTTCCCCCTTGTCTTCCAGGGGGCTTTTGTGCCCCAGGCGCGTGCGCAATATCATGTGTGTGCCCACCTGTGACATAATAAGCGTGCCGCCCATGGCACAATGGGCATGCAGGGTGGCATGCCCATTATGCCACAGGAGGACACACCCACAACTGGGCGTGCCCTCCCAAGGCGCATGTACAATGCTTATGCCTTAAGCGAGTGCGCCTTGCTATGGGCGTGTCTGCCCATGGCACAATGGGTCCCTGCAGGCCCACTGTGGGGCGGGAGGGCACGCCCATGGGTGGGCGCACCTACCTAGGGTGCAAGCACAACATCTACGTAGGGAGGGTGCGCTTGACCATGGGCATGCCTACCCGCAACACAATGGTTACCTATAGAGGAAATGTGCCTATGCATGTGGGCAAGTGTGCCGAGTCATGGGCGTGCCCCCCCATAGGCACGCCCATTGTGCCTCGGGTGGGCATGCCTAACCGGGGCACAATGATCCCTTGGTAGGGAGGGGTTGATTCTTAAAATCAACCTCATGACAAGCAGGGGTTGATTCTCAAAATCGACATGTGCCCGTGAGGGGGCTGATTCCATGAATTGGGTTTCGGCAGGCCAGGTGGCGGATTCTCTGAATCGTACCCTTGGCCTGTCAAGGGCTGATTCTGAGAATGGGCCAAATTTAAGAATCAGCCCCCTGCCTACCAGGGGGTCGTTGTGCCCCAGGCAGGCGTGCCCATCGATAGCACAATGACCCCCTAGTAGGCAGGGCACCAATTCTAAGAATCGTTCCTTAGCTTGCCAGTGGAATGACGTGCCCAAGGCAGGCACAATCACTAGTGGCACAACATCCCCCACGTAGGCAGGGCACTGATTCGGAGAATCGACTCCCTACCTCCGAGGGGACAAATTCTAGGAATCGGCCCTAGGCAGGCAGGGTGTTAGGGCTCGATTCTCATAATCGACCCCCTAACCTACCACGACGTCGCTATGCCTCGGGCGAGCATGCCCATCGGTGGCATAATGGCCCCTTGGCCTACCAGGGGCCGATTACAGGAATCAACCCCTTGAACTGTTAGGGGTCGATTATAGGAAGAAGCCATTGAACATGTGGAGGTTACGTGGTGCTTCGAAACTCGCACAATCGCAATAATTAATGCAAATTGATGATACCAAGAAATTTTGTTGTGAATTTTTGTTGAATAGTTAAATACGAAGCATCTAAAGACTAATATAGTCTTGAAGGAATTAAATAATTGCGATGCATTGATAACTTTAGTTTATTGGATAGAAAAACAATTTATTCATGAGTAGGATGATATTATAAGGATTCTATTTATTTGCTGGAAATTTTATTTAGATACGAGTGGAATGTTATTATAAGAATTGTGTAAAGTTGAGTAGAGGTTTGATAAATTTTAGGATATTTAAATTTCTTTGTGATTTTCAATTGCTTCTCGTGAGATTTTAACTTCAGATTTCCTAGGAACTAAATCCATTTAAATTAATTGGTTTATATTTTATAAATAACTTTAAGCCAAATGTGGATGAAAAGGTGCCAAATTTAAATGGTTTTTTTTAACCTATTTGTGTTTTTGCAATAAACAAATTTCATTCTGTTTTGTAAGTTGTAGATATTGATTTTTTTTTAAATTTGATAAATATGAAAGTACAATCAACTATTTTATTTATTCATATTTGTTATTATATTTTATATTATAATTTTTTAAAATTGAAAGCGAAAATTATTTTACTTTATTCATATTTGTTATTTATGTTTATTAAAATTTTAAGAAATATTTACAATTTTTATATAATATAATTGATAAATTTCATGACACCACCTATTTGCTATTCATGTCTAGATATTGATTTTTTTTTTTAAATTTGACAAATATGATAGCTAAGCAAATTATTTTACTTTATTCATGTTTGGTTTATTCATATTTGGTCTAAGAATACTCCTTTTTTTTGTGTTGTGTTTTTTTGTTTTGTTTTATTTTTTTTTTTGGAAGAAAAAAGCTTGATAATATATTATAGGCAAAAACGTATGATAGTACATACATACATCCATCTACAGAATAATAGTGAATCCCCCAGATCACTTGATAATGGACATTATGGTGTTCAGATCGCCATCCGGATTCCCAATAATGAGAAGATAATAACAGTTAGACAACTTTTACATATATGATAGGGAAGACAACCAAACTTAAAAAGACAAGTCTGAAGCTCAATGTGCTACCATAAGAAGATTTTAGACATGTTGTGCTGCATTGTGAAGATAGTAAGCCTATATAACAAAATTTACAAAAAAGACTGCATGAAACATGTAGAGAGGGAATTTAACCTGGATATGGAAAGTCCCCCATATCAAAAGTGTTTTGCTCCCAAGAGATCTCCAGATACCATTTGCCAAAACATCCCTGCAATCCTTTTTTAGATAATCTACTGCTTACTTGTTGAGGATCCTTCCAATGTGTTGAATTGTGAAGTTATCTTGACACTGCCACAGGGATTCGATCCTTTCCATCCGTCCTTGAAGCATGGGGTTGTTGATGGATGCACTCCCCAATACTTGACCAATTATAATCATCGAGTTGCCATATATGTGCAGAGTGGAGTTCCCAAGGAAACTGTTGAATCATATGAGACCCCAGAGAGCCACTACCTCAGCTTTTGTGTTTGTACCACCACCACAATTCCAGTACATCTTGTATGATAAATCAACAGTCATGGCAATCTAGAAACCACAGGCACAGGTGTTCCCTTGTGCAGCCCCATCAAAAAACCCCATAGGGTATGTGAACTGAACATTTTTCTTCATTTTAGGGTTTTTCTTAGTGCATATTGTCTGTGTAGAGAAAAATGAAATATTGGAGGCGATTATTTCAATTAAAATAGAGAAATCTTCCCTACAATTCTAGAAAATACATTTGTTCCTCCTATTCCATATTGCCCAGAAGAGGAAAAAAGGAATAACTCGCCAAGTAGACTTTTGGTAACTCCACCATTTCAGTGAGTCTCTAATGCAAGAGTGTTGAATGTATGGGAAGCCAAATAGGGAAGCAATTTTTTTCCAAACATGTGTAGTAAATTGGCAGTGCAGAAAGATGTGATCATTATCTTCAGAAGAAGTTTTGCATAAGAAGCATATACCAGGACCATGCCAATTTCTTTTTTGGAGGTTTGCCCATACAAGATTCTTGTTATGATAAACGAGCCATGTGAAAAGTATAATTTTGATTGGAGCTTTAGTTTTCTAGAAAGCAGAAAGAGTATGATGCTCCCCTTGTCTGGCGACCATATTTGATAATGCATGATATGTGTGCGCCACAATAATGTTATCAGAAGTCATTTTACCCGACCAAATAATTCAGTCTTGTGTCCCTGTTTGGAAAATGCCAAGCTGCTTCATTGCTGAAATGGTTTGAAACCATTCCCCTTCCATGTGGCCACTGAAACCTAGTTCAAGGGAATTTTTCCATATGGGGAGCATACCTTGCCAAACATTTATAACTTGGCCCTAGAAAAAGATGCCATGCTCGTTCAGATGCTGGATGATACTATCAGAAATGGTGAAGTTTGAATCAGTACCCAATATTGGGTCAATGCCAATAAGAATGCTATTACCTGTTTGGAATTTCCATGCCAGATGCTGAATAAAATATTTCTCGATTTTCAGGAAACTTAACTAGATAGCTAATCCTTGTTTGATACCGATTGAGCCATATCGATACCAAAAAATGAAGTCTTTATTCTTTAGATACTTGTGTTGGATAATCTTGCTCCATGTGCCTGCTCCAAATAAACCCCTCCGGAGGGATTTTATAAGCAATGCCTCACCGAAGCGATGAAGTTCCATAATTCCCCAACCAACCATGTCCTTTGAAAGAGTAATATTTGATAGTTTGGTCAAATGGAATTTTTTGGCATTGTGACTACCTGCCTAGATGAAATTTGTCATAAGATGGTTTATGTCGGTAATGATGGAGGCAAGAATATGGAAGAGATATGCCCAATAGACACCCAGTTGTGATAGAACAACTTGTGTAAGGATAGCCCTTCCCCCCTTAGGACAGACATCTAAATTCCCACCCAGAGATTGTTTTATAGAATCTATCAGCAAGCCATTTCCAATCAGTAATTCTATAGCAGGTGGGTTTAAGTCGATAACCAAGATATTTCAAGCCATTTTGCATAGGTCTAGCCTCAATCCTAAATAATTCTTTAATATATGCAATAGTCGCCAAATCAGATTGACTATGATATAGAACAAATTTATAGAATTCATGAACAATCCTGGAGCATTTGTAAATCTCCTAAAAATGTGAAAGAGATAATACCAGAGAAAAAACGACAGAGCATACCAATTATAAGGATGTCATCAACAAAGAGGTTATGAGAAACACTGATGTTATTCCCCAGCTTCAGTGGTTTGAATTGATCCTCTTGGACCACTTTTTTTATATGCAAACTCAAACAGTCCATGACCAGAATGAATAATAAAGGAGACAGCGAAAATCCGTGACGGAGACCTCTGCCAACCCGGAAGAACCTTGTTAGGAATCCATTGATCATGACAACATAGTTTACATTGTCCACATAGGCCATGATCCAGTTAATACATCTAGGTTGTAAACCAATCTTGATAAGGATTAGTTTGAGAAAGCCCAGTCCAAACAATCATATGCTTTACGGAGATCAATTTGAAGAATAGTCGTGTCAATATTTTTGGTGTGAATGGAGTGCATGCTTTCTTGAGCATTTGCCATAGCATCATGGATGAGTCTACCAAGAAGGAAGCCATGTTGTTCAGGGGAGATGAAGCGAGAGATAGAGTCCTGTGCATACGCTCAACAATAGTCTTTGATATGATTTTATAGATGACGTTGCACAGTGAAATAGGCCTGAAGTCTGTGAAACTCTTTGCAGAGTTGATTTTTGGAATGAGTGCGATGTATGTGGAAGTTATCTTATGGTGAATGAAGCTCATAGTCCTGGATTCCTCAATCATGCCCAGCAGGTCAACCTTAATAGTTTCAAAGAAGTGAGAGAAAAATAGATAGTCCACCCATGAGGACCTGGACTTTTGTCACTCTTAACTGACTTGAGAACTCCCAGTAGTTCATCTTCAATGACTTCCTTAAATAAATCCTCATCTTTCTCCAAATCATACATGATATGGTATGGATCAATACCCCAAACCATATCTTCCACAGAAGAAGTTTCATTGCTTCCATAGGCGTTTTGAATTTTTTTTATAGGAACATCACTTATTCCTTCTTGTGTCTTGAGTATGCATCCATAGTAGTCTATGATCTTCCATATGGAATTTCTATTTCGGTGGTGGTTAGCATATATGTGGAAAAATTTTGTATTTTGGTCACCTTCCTTTAACCAGAGCGCCCTGCTCTTTAGTCCCCATGTGGATTCTTCCATCATTAAGATTTGCTTCTTCCTAAATTCCATTATTTCTATTTCGGTGGTGGTTAGCATATCTGTGGAAAAATTTTGTATTTCGTTCACCTTCCTTTAACCGAAGCGCCTGCGCTTTAGTCCCCATGTGGATTCTTCCAAACATTAGGATTTGCTTCTCCTTGAATTCCATTATTTGAATCTTTGAGCGGATAATGATTGGACATGGAAGACTGGAGTGAGTCTAGACATTTTTGGATTTTCACAAGCTCTTTTCTGCTTTACCTAATTTTCTATGTCTTGATATAATTGATAGATTTAAGAATACATTACAATTTCAATTTGATATAAAATTGATAGATTTCATTACACCACTTGTTTGCATTAAATAGACATTGATAGATAGAAACAATATTTGACTTTTTGATCGATGGTGTTCAGAACAGCTCTCTGAGGCGGGAGAGAGCTTGCCCTTCCCCCGTTAAACAGCATTTCTGGAAGCTCTTCTATTTAAATTTCCGTCCATATCTTCATTATGATTGGGATTCCCTTCCTTCCGTTAGCGGTAGTTGCCAGACCGCGTATACGAAATATTACGACGGAGATATTTGTAAATAATCATGGATTATACTTCCGTTGCCCTTTTGTACGAGCAGTAAAAATAAATGACAATTTACTGATTCTGTAATAGCAGTAAAAAGAAATGAGAATGACTGATTATGTAATTTATTCTGTAATTTCAAGTTGGTTGTGGTTTAAAAATGTAGATATGCCTGCACTGGCCGACCTTGATGCCTGAGTGCGTGAGGCGTGACGAAATAAAATCTGGTAATGTGGCGTGACGATCGGTGTCACTTTCCAATGACGCTTATCTGGTGGCGGGGTCCAGGAAATCGGTGGCGGCGTCGTCGTCGTCTTTATTGCATTCTTCTTTAGGGTTAGGGAGGCGTGGTTTCGAATCCGTGGCCAGGAGGCGGCAGCGGCAGTGCTATGGTGGATTACACCAAAACAAAAACATGATGATCAATTTTCAGGAATTCTCCGTAGCAGTGATGTATAGTTTAACGCCATTAACAGAGTTTTCAAACGATGGAAAATGAAACTTTCAGGGCGGGGTTATTAGAGATCGTAGCGATGCAAAAGTTTGAGAATGGACGTCGCAAGCACAAATTCTATCGAAATGAGCAGTTTAAATCTCAGATGATCATCACGTTTTTTACTCTATCTTGCTCTATTGACAATCCTGGCGGGGGTCATCCGAGATTATTCTGGAAACTATCTTTCAAAATTAGTGGAACCATATCTTGAACCTAAAATTTAATAAAATTGGAAGTTAGGGAATGTGAAATTAAATAAATTGGAAGTTATGATGAGTGGAATCAATGGCGGTAACTGTCTGTAGAAATTAATTCATAAGAAATATAAAAAAACATAAAAATGAAAACAAATTTTGATATTTTTTAAATATAATTTTTTTTTTCAAAAATAAAAAAAGATATAATTATTTTTTAAAATAAATTTCAATTGTATATTTTTACAAAAAATATTTTGGAAATTAAATCTTTATCATCTATTAAATAAATAGAGTTGCTAGAATAAATTAAATCTTTGCCATATAAATTAAATCAGTATTGATGAGTATCAAAATATTTACTTATCATATATTTTAATTGCTAAAATTAAAAAACAAATCATAAAAATTAATTGAATTTTAAAGTTATTTTAAATTATCATTATTATTAATTATTAAAATAATAAATGTTCATTTCACTTAGAGATAGTGGTAGGGTCTTCTGTTAAAATATTCTTTGGTGAAAAGGTTATAGGAAGCCTTGTGGGAAAAAATCCACTCATGTTAAGGCTTGCTGTGGTCCAAGCTAGGTGCAATCCCCTAATGATTATGAGTGCTTAGATGCCCTTGGGTTGTGGCTACTCAAGCCACATGTAAGGTCAAACCACGTATTAGGTTTGTGATAATAAGTCACTAAAAATTTAAAGTAAATGTGAATAAAAACCATGTATGGGAAGTGATCCAATTTACCTAAAAATTATGCCATCATTAATTGGAATCAAAGCATTAAGAGGTATGACCTATTGGACATGAGTTAGTAGCATTGAGGAGTTTGTTATGTTATTGCTCAAAAAATCGCCAACTTCTAACCCTTTGTCAAAATGTCTAAGGATATGTTCATTTGGTTGAAACAATGATGAGTAAGAGCTCACTTGGCCCGGAACCATAGGTGTGACCTCAATTATTTTTCAAAGGAAAAACTATGAGCCCTACACCTTGATGGTACACTTATGAGTCTTCATCTTAGGCTTGATACCGATCTTATCACTCCACGGACCTCCTACCATTCTCATACAATCGATCCACGTTGATAGTTGCACCATTCGACACAACCTAATTTAGGGTTAATGGATTAGAAGCTTTGGATGTCACAAGATCAAATATATTTTATTGTAAACAAAGAAGTTGTTTGATGATGAAAATTAGAGGCATTGCTCTAAAAATTTAGTTATTTTTCCCATTTTAGGTTTCTAGGGTAAATCTCTATGTATTAGGTAATTTCCATTGTTTTACTGTTTTGTTTATTAAGAATCTATGTATGCATTACATAATCGTGTAGGATTTAAAACATATAGGAAACACCATACATGATCCTTTTATGGATGGACCAAATACATTTCATTAACTTCTTTAAGGAGTAGACCTTTTAATGAGCTAAGCTTCAATGCAATCTTTAAGGAGTAGATCTTTTAATGAGCTAAGTTTCAGTGCAATCAATACAAGTCTCACTAGGAAGGCTCCATCATTATTTATTGCTAACTAAAAAAACTAATGATAACCCAATTCTATTTATCTACCACATTACGTTGATTCCATGATAACTAACTACCTCGCCTTATTTGATAGTAAACATAATGGACCAATGATTCCCTACATAAATGATCCCCAAAGCTATATTATTATTATATAATGGGCCTTTAACCTCCCATTTAAACCCTAGAGAAGATCACAACAATAATAATAAAATTATGCATGCAAAACCACCAAATTCACTTCACACTACAATTGTGCATTACCATTAAGGTTATTACATAATTGAAATCATCTTAACCATTTTTTAGTGCTTAAGAATAATCATTCAAATGATTGATATTGTAACCTATGATTTGATATATGTGCATAATTCTTGTTTAAATACAATCACTCAACTCTTATAGGATAATTAAGGTATTTTCTATTCCATGGCCTAAATTGGATAGTTAAAGTATTTTCTATTCTATAGCTTAAATTTAAAATCATTCTCACATTTTTGGTCTTGACCATATAATATGTAATTTCTTTATTCATTGCAATGAAAATGTATAAATATAGTAATATGTTTGAGGGAATTATTTTGAAATGAGTATTCTTAAATCATGAGAAGGTGTCCTAGCTAAGAACATAAGGTTTTCATGCTTATTTTGAATGGAAGCACTAACTTTGTTGGGGACTAATTTTTCTCCCCAATGAAAGAGTATATGCTATTGTTAAAAGTGAATGCAAGATATGGAATAGTCTAGCCAAGCTCCTTGATCTTGGATAGGGTTAAGGCCTTGATACACAAGTCTATATTTATCAAGTTGTACTTACAACACTTCTAGGCCTAGTGGAAATAATGAAAGTGGAAGAACGAAAATGGAACTATATAAAGGATTTCCCTAAATATAAACATGCTAATGGATATAAGTTGTCTTCCATAAGCCCATTTTGGATGGTTTTTCAAAAGGTTGTGGTGATTAGTATTAAGTTAAAAAAACAAGAGCGAGTTTTTCAACTTTTCAGCATATGAGAGTATTGGTGGTGTCCAAGAAATAATTATTTTCATAGTGTCTTATATTAAGGGGGTTTGACAAGTGGAAATAAGTTACCTCACCTATGTCTTCCTTAACCTAAATTTCTTGTGTGTCATAGAGTTTGAACTCTTTTTTGGTTCTATTCATTTGTTAATTCTAATTGGTGTTTCAAAATTTCATGCTTCCCATTTACATTGCCCAAAATTCATCTCTTTGGTGACATAATCCCTTGGCCTATAGGGTTCTAAGCATGGTTTATAAAAAAATTAAATGTTTTTTTTTTAATAAAAATATAGATTATTATTATTATTATTATTTTTTACTTAAATTTTTTTAATATATATATATATATATATATATATATATATATATATATATATATATTTCACATTTTTTATGCTTTTTTTTGTTTTTTTTTTATATATACTTTTATATTTGCTTTTTTATTTAAAAAAAAATTAATGTAAAAAATTTTAAAGTGTAAAATAATGAAACTTTAAAAAAAATATCCACACTTAATACATTAAACAATTTAAAGTGTCAAAAATTGTTAAATTTAGAAAATAATTATTTACGTTTCATACATTAGAAAATTTAAAGTCAAAAAATAGGTCTTTTAAAAAAAGGGCATGATGTAGAATCACCACTTTTTTAAATCAGCATGCAAATCATTAACATTCTAAAATGTACATACAAAAAATTAAAGTGCCAAAAACTATGCTCTAAAAAAAATATGTGTGTTCTGCATCGCCCCTTTTCAAAATCCGATCACTTTTTTGCTATCTCTACGAAATGGGTAACAATATCAGTTCTCGTTTCAAAGTTTACATTGTTCGTATATGAAGTTATTGCTAATATTTTAACTGTAAATATTTTGAACATTTCAAATATTTGTTTCTTAGAGATTTTTTGCGTGTATATATGCACTTTGTACTAACTGCTAATATTATTGCTCATATTTAGTTATAACTACTGCTATTTAGGTGATTATGTACAAAAATCACATTAATATTGAATGTGGGTGTGTTTGTGAGTGCATATTTCGTCAACATTATTGTGTTGGACTATCTCTGTTTTGCTATACTTTCTTTGCATAATGATGTCTGCAAAACTTCGTCCGCATAGGTTATATCATTATGCTTATGTTCATATCTCAAAATATGTTTCAAATAAGGCATGTGTTTGGAAGTGCATAAGAAGTATATTGTGCAGAAGAAGCTTTCAATATGCGGAACGCCACACTTCACACTAAAGGTTTTTATTGCTAATATTTTAGTATTAAACAATACATATTCGTTGCTCACAATAAAACAGAGTCAATTGCTAGACTTATACAATATTGCTGCTAATATTTTAGCGATAAATAATGCATATCTCCCTGTATCTGCATCTAATTAAGATGGGTTTGCATTTCGTCACACTTCACATTAATTAACATGTAAGTGTTTCGTTTCGTTCAAATTTCATTGTGTCGAAGCTTACATTGTGTGGAGGTGCAGAATTTTCTTAGCCCATGCTTGTTTCACATTGGTTGCTTCGCCCAACGATGTCAGCACAACTTCCTCCAAATACACTATATCTGAAGATGTATGCGAAGTTATTACTAATACGTTTAAGTGTAAATAATGTTTATCTTCAAATATTTCGAATATCTGTTTGTTTGGACTCTTGTGGAAATGCTCTTCGTGCGGATTTCCACATTTTGGACTAACTGCTAATATTATAGCTGATATTTTAGTTAAAAATAATGTGTATCAGCACTAAATTAAGTAAACCATAGGTCATTCGGTAATTTCATAACAAAAAAGACACCTGTGTATAACTTTGATGGCACAAAATTTTTACAAGATAATTTTATTGCTACGATTATTGCTAATACTTTAGTTATAGATAATGCATAACAATAGTCAATTAAGTAAAAAGTATGCGACATACACAAAATATTATGTACAAAATTGAATTTCATTGAACGAAAACTTTGTTTGTACAAAGGAACTTCAATGCATGTACAAATGTTTTTGTGAAGAAGTCCGCACTTGGCACTAAAAACTTCTATTTCTAATATTATTTCTTAAACAATTTAATCAAATATTTACTCAGATAAATTGTAGTTAGAAATAATGTCAATTTTTATTTTAATCAATAACGCAATATGAGATATAAAACAAAGTTTCAAAGCATATGGTCAATTACATATAAAATTTTTTATCATAAAATCGATACAGTCAAATGGTTCACAACATGCGTAGATTCAAGACATATACATTAATAACAAATTTTCTCAACAAAATTAGAACTAATTTAATTTATTTTATATCAATGATTTTTGGATTTATAGTTTTTATAAGTATGATATTCCTTGTGTAAAGCTTTGACTGTGTGGAAGGAAGTTGTTGTGCTCAACGAAAATTTTCGTTGTAGTATTCTATTATAAAGAGATATGTGTCTAGAATTCCAAATCATTTCCAAATGCTCAATTTCATTTTAAGCAATAACGCAACACGAAATGTCACAAAAAAACTGAAAGCATATTTTTGGAAATTTATAGAAAACACTATGTCAGAATAAAATGTCAATGACCATGGTCATAACTCATATTTATAAGAGATCATATTCAAAACATGGTTTTCAAAGACAAAATTGCTAAGTAGAAAGGAAATTGTCCAAAGAAAAGTGTAAATTAAATGGATTTGTTGTAGCGGAAATTAGTGTTCAATTTCCTTGAGCAATATCTGCAACTAGAAAATAATGGTCTATAAGATGTATTATGAGTCCATGATTTGTTGAAGAAATATGCTGGCAATTTTTTTAATGTAGTCCTCGTCGGGGGAAACTGTGAGTTCCATTTTCATGTTTTTGGTGAAAATCTTGTTTCCAATTTCTCTAGTTTCTTCTCGCACCTCAACAACCGACCTAGGATTTTTCTTATTGACATGTTTTTTTGGAAAACGAGGTGTTGTACGTGTCAAATGGAGATTGTATGCCAAAGTTACAACCCCGGGAAGTTAAGGTACCAATTTACCCAAATGAGGCCCATAATTTTGGTGCTTCATCTCCTAGGGTTAGGCTTTTGGATGTTTAGGGTTTTCCATTGTTTCTCAATAATAAATAGGCCTTCAAGCCTCATTGTAACACAGTTCAGAGGCACGTAGCTGCCACATCTCTTCTCAGAGATAAGATACTATCGCCCGAGCTATTTTATTTCCATTTTTCTTGGTAAGCATATTTCACTATTTATTGCATTCCTGTTTAAGATTGGATCAATGGTTGAGGTTCATTTGCCTTTTTTTCCACTCAAGATTCATTAAAATCCTCTTTACTCAAACCAACTTCTTGCATTGCATCTAGAATAAATTGAAGAGCGTTAATTTTTTTATGAATAAATTTGCACTGTAGTGAGTCCTTTTCAATGGAAATGCAATTTCTTCCTTTTTTCAGGCAACATGCTAGTGTTGTACCTAATAATCAAGTACAAAATTAATAATGAAGTAAATTAGTATAATCAGATAAAAATTTAAAAATAAGATATTGAAATTCAATTTTATATAATAAACTCACCTGAGCCCGATAATAAATCCAAAACCCAATCTCCTTCATTTGAACATAAATCTATAGGATAGTTAATCAATGACTATGGTTTTTGATAAATGTTAATTGTCTCTCCTTTTTCTTCTTTATCTTCATATGTTAGTTTTCTTACAACAACATCATAAACCAGTACTTGGCTATGACTCTTTCCATTACCCGATTAAGAATCATAGGCTTGTAGCTATCATATTTTGTCCAAATTTCAACATGGATGAATTCACAATCACTTATAATTGGTTGATCTCTGGGGTTAATAAGATTTGAATTTTTCTTGTAACATGAAATAGTAAAAGTTTAATTAACTTGTACATAAATGATTTTTTTAACATTAATCAAACATAAAATTTCAATGTCTTACCATGTAAGATGCATCCTTGAGTTTTCCTTTCCCTTGAAGCTTCTCAATAACATTGCAAATTGTGTGTCTGAATGAAATGTAACAAACCTCCATAATGGTGATGTTGTGACTTCTACAAATCCCGCAACCACTTTACTAAGAGCTTGATAAGTGTAAGGGTCACTATCATACTCAATGTTTGATATATTGAAATCATGAGGAATATCTACAATAATTAGGGAATAATCCCTTTTAGGTATGAGTTTTGAAATGTTTTCACAATCACCTTGTATTATTTGATATTGGATAGTCTCGAGCCCATTCTAAATGAAATGAGTAAGACTAGGATCAAGTTCAACATTACTAAGACGCTACTTTCTCCATCTTTCCATCTTAATTTTTTCAATAAATCTTTTGAAACTATCTGGTGCTCCATTTGCATCCTTCTTGATCTATAATGAAATAAAAAAATATATGTATAAGTTATAAAATGAAAATAGTATACACATGAATAAAAATGATTGTATAAATCAAAATGCTTTTTTAAATGCAAAATAAAAATATTTTAGTGTTGATGTAAAACTTGAATCTGGGTAACTTGAGTAAAACATCATCCCAGCTATCTTCATTCAACAATTTAACCATTTGTTCTTGTATTCTCGTGTAAACCAGCCTACACGCCTGTTGTTCCACGAACAGGGATTCCCACGGCCGGGTGTGCCATCCCGGGGCACAACGCCCCCTGCAAGGCAGGGAATCGATTTTGAGAATCGTTCCCCTAGCAGGCAAGGGTCGATTCTCAAAATCTACCCTTGCTTGCTAAGGCATTGATTCTTGGAATCAGAATCGACCCCCTGACCTGCCTCAAAATCGACCCCCTGTCTATTAAGGGGTTGTTGTGCCCCAAGCGAGTGCGCCCACTGGTAGCACAATGGTTCCTTGGCAGGCAGGGATCTATTTCTGAGAATCTCTCTATTTCTGGGAAAACTAGTGTCTTTTCAATTGACTAGCCCTCTAGGATAGGAAGCTATCCTAGAAACAAACAATTTAAAGCAATTCGTGATTTCTGCTATGTATAATAGATCAGAGAGAGGCAAAGGAACCAACATGGATCTTTCGCTTAACTCCTTGCTTGATCTCTCTCCCCCTTGACAGAGCTTGCAACTCCTCTCTTACTTATCCCGCTTAGAGAATACCTATAGAAACACAGTAACAAAACACCGTCAAAGCATCTTGATCTATTATATCATAAGCATTGTAGAATCAAAGATACAATGAACATACAATGGCATGCACAAAAACAACATTCACAAATACACGATTGTATGTAGGAAAACTCAAAGAACTTTATTAAATAAAAGGGAGAATTACAACCTAGTTGTTTGATCTAGCATCATCCTTCCAGCATCAAAGCCCCCTTCACCTCATGAAAAGAAAGATCACCCAACAATACAATGCTATTTCTCAGATACAAACTATCAACACTTCCTTACAAATTACAAAATTCTAACCTCCAGATCTCTCAGATGAGGGATCCATTTATAGATGTGTGCAAGGGTGTGAGTCATCTCTGTGTTTTTGATTAGTGTCATTCCACTTGTTGTTTTTAGTTCCTCATGGAGATTTCTTGGATCTCTTACTCATCCCTGGGTGAATTCAGAGAGGCAAGTGTCATAGGAGAAGTTTCTAGAAGATTCAATGAGCATCCACTTAGAAAACTGTCTCGGACATTTTTCCATTCTGACTCATCACACCCTACAGAAGGCCTCTTCAATATGCATCGCACTTGGCTAGTGTAGGAGTCAGTATGCATCAAACCCTTGCAGTGGAGCAGTCAATATGGTCTAGTTTTGGCCAGTTCTGGATGGTTTTTCAGGTGGAATTTTTGGGGAAGGATGTAATCAGTTGACCATGTTTCTTTAGGGTATGAAACAACACTTTTAGGGATTAAAGAGCCCTAGTTTATCGACATATAATATTGGGGTTGCAGTGCCCAAATATGTCTATAACAGTTGCCCCCTAAAGCATGAAGTCGTAAATCTTTTGATGTCGGGTGAAATGCTTTATCATGAGGATTCGAGGTTTTCAAACTGGAAGGTGACCTGTATAAGATACAATACAATACATCATCATCATATAATTTTCATGATCTAGCTGAGGCGGGCATTCCCGTGCTCAGCTTTATAAATTCATTTTCATGTACATAGAACAGATAATCGTCTGCAGTTGTAGACTGGTGATTCTTCATATGTATGGTCATCATCCCTGGCTTGGATGACCATTTGTGTAGCTTCTGTGTACATTTGATGTCTTTATATTCTTGAATATATCGCAGGCCGGATGGATGAAACTAGATCCGAGGTCTTCAATCTCGTTCAATCTTCACCCGATGTACAAGTCGATCCATGTGAAGAGATGTTCTGAAGTCGAACATGGAAAGACATCGTCTAATTACCAACCAATAATGTGAGTTGTTAACAGACGTGAGAGGAATCACCGATAATGATAATTACCCTCAAGGTACTACAATACAATTCACATGGTGTGAATATATGATTCGATGTCGAACACCACACAAAATCTTTTGGTCGAAGGCCATTGATGTCAACCTGTTGCTCGAAGTGAGAAACTTGCCATTGAGGCATGCAATCTTCAAAGTACTGAAAGGGTTGCTTCTAAGTCAACTTCTTGGATAATGAGCTGATGTCAACCAGAAGTGACTTGTCGTAGGAGGGCCTTAATGTATCCCACATCTACGACATGAAACGAAGCAAATGATTTTCTGGAGATGAAAACAATCTGACGACACAAGGTTCGGGAATGGCGGTCATGAAAAATGGAGGGTGAAGGTATTGCAGTGGATGAGGCATTAACTGGATTGTGGTTTTTCAACTGAACGACTTCTCTTGAACATATCGACGACACTGAGATGGATTGGTAGCATTAACCCCAAAAGATGGATGGTGCGGAAGACCAATGGTGAAATGACCGATGAACGGAATAACCCAACCCGACTCGACCATGGTGATGGAGTGGAAGTGTCATGTTCAAGAGCGACCTGCTACCATAAAATTATTCAAGTTTTGTTCTTTTTTCCCTAATCATTGTTGACCAATACCTCTTTATTTTTGTCAAGCTTGAGGAGGGTAACATATGCTTGTTCTATAATTTTCCCTTCGGGCAAACCTATCGCTATGTTTTAGCGAGTCTAGCGACAGTGAAACTCGTTCTTGTCTAGGTGGACAATTTTTTCGATATTGTTTTAACAAGTTTAACGACAAGGATAACTCGGTCCTTTTCATGTTTAGAGAGTTTGAAAAGGGACGTAAAGGAAACTCCAGCAGTTCTTTTTCGTAGCATAATCCCTTAAGTCCAAAAAAGGATAAAATAATATGAAAGGGATGACTTTTCGATCACTTTAGAAAGCTGAAAAGACAAGTGCTCGAACGTTTTTGTGAGATAATCCCTCAGGTATGAAAAATATTAAAATATACAGGAGGGATGGCACTTCCCATTACTTTAACGAGCTGGAAAGGTCAATAGCTCGACAATCTTTTCATATTTAATGAGTCTGAAAAGAGTTTAAAGGAGGCTCATTTTTTAGGAACGAGTGGCATTTAGGGTAGAAACTGGTTCCGGGTAAGCTTGGAACTTCTCAAAACATGGTTATGTGAAGAGGTTGGCTAATAGGACCACTAGTCACGACTGTTCCTCAAAAAGGTAAATAATCAAGTGGAAGTGTATGATCGACCAAACAGATGGAGGTGATGGCAGGAACACAAGCAAGGCTCAAAAGGTTGATAGCATGGCAACCACAAAGGTTATTTACCGAAGGTGGGTTCATTTTTTAATGAGCTTGAAATATGGGGAACCATGCTCAGTGGTAGGTTTATTTTTTAATGAGCTTGAACCATGCGACAACATATGCTCAGTGGTAGGTTTATTTTTTAATGAGCTTGAACCATGCGATAACATATGCTCAGTTTTTAGTTTTTCTTTTTATGTGAACTAGAAATGACAAAACTAAAAAACTAGAAAAGGTAAAACTAAAAAGCTAGAAAAACTAAAAAGCTAAGGAACTACTGAGGTTAGGTAGGATGGTTTCATCAGTGGTTAGACAAAACACTTCCTTTGCTTCGTCCACAGTGTAGACAAAGGTGAATGGTGTGTTGGACCAATCGCCTAACCTGAGAAGTTAAAAAGCTAAAAAGCTAAAAGGCTAGAAAATGAAATTGAAATAGGTGTGCATGCCCCCAGCATGATGAAAAGGAGATTCTCCAGTAACCATATGGAAATCGATGTGGTTAAGCAGGATGGTTTTTGTCAGCAGTTAGACAAAACACTTCCTTGGCTTTGTCCGCCAAATAGACAAAGGTGAATGGTGTGTCAGACCAATCACTTAACTTACAAGAAAATTCATATGGTAGGATGTTTTCATCCACAAAGTAGAAAAAACACTTCCTTGGCTTCATCCGCAGAGTGGACAAAGATGAATGGTGTGGGATGGCACTTCCAATCACATAACCTACTGGGAAACTTATCTTTTCAGTGGGTTCATCTACCAAATGGACAAGGGTGCATGCCCTCGAAGCTTCGTTACATTCACCGGACTACTCCTGGCAATCAGGTGGATGGAATTAAGGTTAAAGAGACACTCTTAATGCAAAAGGACCATTTAAGGATGATGATCGACTTGGAGCTATTCTTGAACCTGGAAATGAAAGCTAGTCAATGGCGACAATTTTGCCTTCATGTGGGAAACACATCACTCGAAAGAGTGTAGAAAAAATAGCCTCCATGTTGTAAACATATTCACGTCCAAGGAGTAGATTGTAATCTAACGGCCCTTGGAATACCATCACGTTCAGGTGAATGGTTTTCCTTCCCAAAGTTATCGGTAACTTAGGAAGGATCCCTAATGGTCGACTGGTTCCTTTGTTAAAGCCTAACAAACTCTGTGTAATAGGCATAAACGATGGTGAACCAAGCGCTTTCCAAGCAGTTGAGGAAAGGATACTCACTAATGCACCCTCATTTTTGATAATGCCAGACACGATCATTTTGTAAACTTGTATTATGATCTGGAATGGTACATTAGAAGGAAGGCGAGATCTTGCTAGTCGATTCCAATCAAAGGAAGTCACTAGACTGCTTAGAGCAGGCACAGAATAAATGAGAGAAATAACCCCTTGAGTAGCAGGAACTGGGGGATTCTCTTCCTATTGTAAAGGAATGGGTGGATTGCCCCCAAGTTCATCGGACTCTGAAGTAACAAAGAGAATTTGAATGGTATCGTTCTCACTCTCTTGAGGAAGTGTATGATCTTCTGAAGGTAAAACTGGGTTGACTGCCATCTCGACCTGTTGATTTTGGTTCGGTATGGACTTAGAAGATTCACTTTCAACGTTAGGTGTTTCGACCGACAGTTGAGTTATGTCAGTCGGATTTTCAACTAGTAAAGGACTTGGGGAGAGTTTCCTGTATCTAGATGGAAGTCACTACAGTGAAGTAGAACGGTTATGCAAGACTCTTTTGGCTTCATCCAAAAAAGGACAACGGGGAAGGGTATGGTCCCCTTCACATAAACTACATGGAATTTTGACCTTTCCTTTCTGTCCACTATTACTAGTTGATGGTGTGCTGTCAACATGATCACTAGAGGTTGATGACACCGGTTGGTGCGAACGGGGGGACCATTCTCTCCAGATCCGAGGAATGCAAAAACATTCTCGATGACAATGGTCTCCTTACAGATTATGCATGGAGATCTAGGTTTGGAAGACTTAGTGTACGAATTTTCACCAGATGCTGCATGGTTTCCCCCTTGCTAAATTGGCTTCTTATTCTTCTTCTCCTTCCCTTTCTTCTTCTTCTCAGCCACCTGGTTACTAGCATCGCTATTTTCACCAAGTGAAGAGGAAGAAGGGGAGGGAGAAACAAACGTAGAAGAAGGCAAAGGGTCAATTTCAGTATCAATTGGTTGCTGATTCGATTGCGGAGGAATCGCGGTATTTTGAACGACAGAGGTTGAGAATAGCCATACTGGCCGGCCAATTGTAATTCCCGGAAGGGACAATGTGGCTATTTATGGAGCACCAATATTTCCCTAAGAAGAAAATGGACTAGGATTCCCCTCAAAAGGGATTCCATGATAGGTGGACTCCATTATCTCAACCTAAGATCAACGAAGGAACGGGGATATTATTTTAAACTTAATAAATTTTAATGATGCTTTGACACAAATTTTCTTTTTCATTTTTTAAGATTTGAGAAAAAGCTAAAGATGACTCTAGTCCCCTTCGATTTTTAATGAGCCTAAAGTGACAAGTGCTCAGATGGACCTTTTCTTTTACAGAGTCCAAAAGGACCGAAAGTGAATACTCTGGAAATCTAGATAGTGGGATTACCAAACCAATCACAAAACTAAGATATACACCTTGGTGATAAATTAAAGAGAAATTACCAAGGACTTATGTACGACAGTCAGTCTTCCCGAATGTTGTGTTCAGTGCATTGCGATCGATAGGGCAGTAGACACGACTTCCTATGGATAAAGGATATAAGCCTATTGTGGTCTCCCAATATATACTTGACGATACGGGGAGCACAAGTCCGTGCTAGCACTTGTCGTATCAAAGAGGAAGAATCACCCAACCTTCGATGAAAACGATAGTTACTAGGTTTTACGATGCCGGAACACGTCTCTAGCCTAGACCTCTAGATGTGTTGCGTCAGGTTCCAAAGCATTGTTAAGTTTATTGAAATTTATTTTAGAGTTGATCTTGCTTAAAATATTGCCTTTCAATGGTTCACCGCATGATGTAGATTCAAAATTCCTAAAAATGCAATCTACAATGATAAACAATCATTGTTTATTTTGATCAATGAAAATCCTAACTACTAAGGAAAGAAAATTACGATTCTTTCAAACAAAGAGCAAAGAGCACACAGTAAATGCACTTTTCCTAAATCATTTTCCGCACACAGTCTAAATGAAAATGCAAATGCACGTATTTGTTTTTCGTTCCCCTTAATGTGAAAAATGCCAAAAAGGAAAACTGAGTATAGAAAAGATCTGAAATATTTTATTCAAAGTGACATTTCGACAATTTCTTTTTTAAAATAGGAAGACTAAATGAAACTTTTCAGTTTCGAATAGAAAATTCTTTCGACACTTAAAATATTAACAAATCAACTCAAATACTTGACAAAAAGTTCAATCAACTATCCAGGGAAGGAAGACTCAATGACACTTCTCTTTTTTGACACAAACAACAGTTATGATACTTTTTGTACCAAAACGACAGATCGATTTAAGCAACTTTTCGACATAGGATTGTAAATGATGGACAAATGCATAAAAACATTTACTAATCCTAATCAATGGAGGTTGATCTATGTAATGCAAGCAGGCTTCACTAATGAGGTATTGTTCATAAGAAACAAAAAATAACTAAATAGAGCTAAAAACAAGGACAAAACCCCCAAATTTCAAGAAGGGAAATAGGCTCAGTTAGTCATCACACCTAGGCTTCATAGAAACAGGGATGCATCACACTTTTCAGGCTCAAGAGGTGCAATGCATACTGGTTGACAGTGACAGACAACGCGATGGGCCAGGGAGCGCAACTGAGATGGGTTTTGGCTCAAATTTGCAGCAGTTTTCAGTGAGTTAAGCTGAGCTATGACGGAAAGTAAAGATAAAAGTACAAAAGAATGATCTTGAGAGGTTACTAAGCTACCAAAAGGGCATCTAGAATGCTTGTAAGTCAAATTTTCAATTCATAAACTAAACCGGAGATTGACTGAAGCAACATTTATCCACTATGCAATTGCAGAGCAAGAGCAGTTTGAAGGCTATCTGGCTAACTTCAGGTTCTGTATATAGTTTATAAAACAAACAACAACAAGCAAACATCTATTCGGTCCCCAGTGGAGTCTCCATTTTGTTTTCGGGAAAACCAATGTATTTTCGATCGACTAGCCCTCTAGGATTGGCAACTATCCTAGAAACAAACAATTTAAAGCAATTCGTGATTTCTTCTATGTATAATAGATAAGAGAGAGGCAAAGGAACCAACCTAGATCTTCTGCTTAACTCCTTGCTTGATCTCTCTCCCCCTTGACAAAGCTTGCAACTCCTCTCCTACTTATCTCGCTTAGAGAATACCTGTAGAAACATAGTAAAAAAACATTGTCAAAGCATCTTGATCTATTATATCATAAGCATTGCAGAATCAAAGATACAATGAAAATACAATGGAATTCCAAATAACAACATTCACAAATACACAATTGTATGGAAGAAAACTCAAAGAACTTTATTAAATAAAAGGGAGAATAACAACCCAGTTGTTTGATCCAACATCATCCTCCCAGCATCAAAGCCCTCTTCACCTCATGAAAAGAAAGATCACCAAACATTACAATGCTCTTTCTCAGATACAAACTATCAGCACTTCCTTACAAATTACAAAATTCCAACCTCCAAATCTCTTAGATGAAGGATCCATTTATAGATGTGTGCAAGGGTGTGAGTCATCTCCGGGTTTTTTATTAGTGTCATTCCACTTGTTGTTTTTGGTTCCACTTGGAGATTGCTTGGATCTCTTACTCATCCCTAGGCGAATTCAGAGAGGCAAGTGTCATAGGAGAAGTTTCTAGAAGATTCCATGAGCATCCACTTAGCAAACTGTCTCAGACATTTGCCCATTCTCGCTCATCGCACCCTACAGAAGGCCTCTTCAGTATGCATCACACCTGACTAGTGTAGAAGTCAGTATGCATCGCATCCTTGCAGTGGATCAGTCAGTATGGTCTAGTTTTGGCCAGTTCTAGATGGTTTTTTAGGTGGAACTTTTGGGGAATGATGTAATCAGTTGATCATGTTTCTTTAGGGTATGAAACAACACTTTTAGGGATTAAAGAGCCCTAGTTTATTGACACATAATATTGGGGTTGCAGTTCCCAAATATGTCTATAACACACTCCCCTACCTACTAAGGGGACACTATGCCCCAGGCGAGTGTGCCCAGTTGTGGGCGTGGATGCCCGAGGCATGAGGAGCATATATGTCGGCACACCCGCTGTAGGAAGAAACTTCGGAGATCTCAAAAATTGAAGAACAACAATGAAAAATACTTCATCAATTTCAATATCGACTAACTGATCTCTAACTTCTTTTAAAACTTCACAAAACACAGGGTTTGCCACATACCCTAGCATTTTATTTTAGTGCATGAATGGATCAGTGAGCACCAGAATCTCTGGATTGAGTTGGAGTTGCCAGGTGAATGTTTCAGCCTTCATATGTGTCTAACTGCTATCCACCATCAGCAATCAAATCTGCAACTTGAATGATATTTCTCGGAGAAGATTTGTCACCTCTTCCCTAGTTTAAAGTACTGGGGAAATTTTCAAGTTAGATGTTCAGTTCATAAACTAAACCGAAGATTGAGTGAAGCTACTTTTATCTACTTATGCACTCGTAAAGTAATGTGCAGTTCGAAGGCTTCCTGGCATAACTTCATGCTCCATCTATAGTTTATAAAGCAAAGAACACTAACAAATAAATAATTTCTTCCCTAGTATGGTCACCACTATGTTAGTGCCTAAATCTACCTCATGCTGAGAAAGGTAGGATCTAAGGTAACATCAAACCACGCTTAACTTGGTAGCTAGCCCTACCAGGTCGGGAGAGGGCTCTCTCCTTGTTAATCTTAGCAAAGATGATCAATGAGGCTTGAAATGACTAATGTGAAGACTGATTTTAGGCTAGGTATGTGTGCAAAAGAGTTTGATTTAAATTTGATGATGTTTTGTTGGCTCAAATGGAAAGGAAAATCTTGGGTCTGGGGAATGAGGCTTAGTTTTGCAGATATCTCTATGGGGCAAGGTAGGCAAATGATTTGATACTTAAAATTGAATGAAATGGAGAGCTTTTAGATAGGTGAGGAGTTGAAGAGGGCAAGAAAACCTCAGGGATCCTCTTCAAACAGTTGAAAACATAAATAACTAAACAAACCCTAGGTAGAGCACTGCAATTTCAATGGATTCTACCTTTATCCTTGTCTGATTTAGTTAAGATGAAGCAAATAGAGATGATGGAATACATAAAACACATGTAAGCTTACAATTACATAAGGAAACACAATACCAAATCAAGATGCCACATGAATCCTATAGAGTGCTGCAAACCCTGGTCTATTCCTTAGCCAAAACTGCTGAAAAATGTATACAATGAAGCTCCAAACTTTCTCAAAAGTCCAACCTTCTGGAAAATTCCAACCCCTACAGTATGAAATTCATAAAAGACATACATTTTCTCATCCTTGTACTAAGGGAATTGAGCTCAACCATTTTCTTCAAAATAGAATCAGTTACATTAAACTTGGGCCGAATTTCTGAAAATAGGTGTTGAAGATGAACTAGTATCTCCTACACCATAGCACCTGTCACAAAACTGAAAGAGGTTTTTGTAGATAAGGTTATGCTGGAGAAAAACCTCTCGCAAATTTGAGAAATTAGTTTCCATCTGCACGCAATATATCCCACAAAATCATCTCTAAAACAGAAAATGAATAAAAATTTAAATCTGTGAAAATGAGCTGTAAATATCTAGTCACATACCCAAATTCGTGACACCTGTGAATAAACTGAAAGAGGTTTTTTCTATATGTTTTGTGTTTAACAAAAAAATCCTTGGGTTTTGCAAAATTAATTTCCGTATGTTGTAAAATGGCCCCGCACTAAAATGAATAAAACAATAAAAAATATGAAAATTTTGCTTTGTTTTAATGTAAGCTCCAAATATCACTGTATATCTTCGACATAGTAGCACCTGTGCATAAACTGAAGTAGGTTTTTGTTATTTGGTATGTGATGAACGAAAAATTCTTTCATTTTTGAAAAATTATTTACCATTATTTCACAAACTGATTTTGTACTAAACTTGTCATTGCGTGCAACTTCTGACCTCAAAACATGCATAACCAAGAATCACTCATTCATTTCGATCATATCTTCTAATCCGGGAGCCAGTTACAGGAGTGTGATATACCTTTGGAGAGATTTTTCCGAGCTTCTTTTGATGGACACACTAGTGACATGTTTTGTGCTGAACATCATGTGCAAAACATCTAACAAAACTAGACATAGTAAGAGCTCATGTTGATCCCTCTTGATAGGCTGTGAAGACTGGAACTAACAAGGTCGATTATGAGAATCGACCCCCTGGTAGGTAGGATCTAATTCTCAGAATCAACCCTTGCCTGCCCCTGGCTTTTCAATGATCAATTCCTAGAATTGGACCCCCGACGGGGAAGGGGACCAATTCTTAGAACCGTCCCCTAGCTTGGTAGGGACCGATTCCTGGAGTCGACCCACTGCCTGCACAGGTGTACCCAGATGTGGGCGTGCCCACCCACGACAAAGAGGGTGTGTAGGTCGACAAGCTCGTTGTGCCACTAGTGGGCATGACCATGGCTGGGCATGCCCGCCTAAGGCACAGGCATGACACTGTGCTTGTTCCTTGATATGCATGTGCCTTAGACGGATGTGCCTGGCCATGGGATTACCCGCTCACAACACAACGGGTGCCTGCGCACTTGCTATTTTGCAGGCGAGAAAGCCCACGACACAGCAGGTGCTTGCACACCAGTTGTGTTACAGTCCAGCATGCCCAAGGCCGGGCTCAATTGCTTAGGGCACAAGCATAACCTGTGCCTTGGGTAGGTGTGCTTGCCTGCCCCCACAACAAGTGTGTGCACATGTATTGTGCCTATGCCTGTGGGAGGGCATGCTTGGCCATGGTCGTGCCTGCTTGCAACAGACTGGGTGTACCAAGCATGTTTGTTGTGCCACGAGTGGGCACACCCATGGCTAGGTGTGCCCGCCTAGGGCACAATGGTCCCTTGGCCTATCAGGGGATGATTCCGAGAATCGGCCCCTTAGCCTGCTAGCGGCTGATTCCGAGAATCAGCCCCATGATAGGGAGGGGTCGATTCTCAAAATCGGCCCCTTGGCCTGCTAGGGTGCCAGATTAACGCCCCCCTAGCCTGTGAGGCGCTGATTCTGAGAATCGCCCCCTTGGTAGGCAAGGGTCGATTCTCAAAATCGGCCCCTTGTAGGCAAGGGTCGATTCTCAAAATAGGCCCCTGTATGTTAGGGAGACTATTCTGGAATCGACCCTTGGCAAGCCAAGGATTCTAATCAGTCCCTAGCTTTCCAGGGGTTAATTATGAAAATTGACCCCTTACCTGCCAGAGGGCTGTTGTGGCCCAGGCGAGCGCATCCACTAATAGCATAGCAGCCCCTTGGTAGGCATGGTGCCAATTTTGAGAATCAACCCCAACCTGTTCGTGGGCTGTTATGAATTGTGTGGGCGCATCCACTGGTGGCACAACAACCCCATGCTTGCCATGGGGCCGTTGTACCCCACGGGGACACCCCTGACCTTGGACATGCCTGCCTTGAGCACGATGGTCATGCAGGCTGACATGACTAGTGTATCCCAGGAGAGAACACCCATGAGAGAGTGCTCCAGAAAATGGGTGTGCCTGCCCACGACATAGTGGGAGTGCAGGCTGCATGCCTTCTATGTCGCATGTGAGGATGCCCACAACCGGGCACGCTTGTCCAAGACACAATGACCCCCTATCTTCCATGGGGCCGTTGTGCCCTAGGTGAGCGCACCCACTAGCGACATACCAACCCCTGCTTGCGAGAAGTCCAATTTCGAGAATCATCCCCTAGCATGCCAGGGGGTAGATTCTGAGAATTGACCCCTAGTAGGCTAGGGGGCCGTTTTCCAGGGGTCGATTCCGAGAAATGGCCCCTTGGCAGGCAGGGGGCCGATTCCGAGAATTAGTCCCCTAGCAGGTAAGGGGCCGATTCTTAGAAGTAGCCACCTTCCTTCCAAGGGGGCCTCTATGCCGCCAGTGGGCATGCCCGCCTAGGGTAAAACAACCCCTTGGCCTGTCAGGGGCCAATTCTTGGAATAGGTCCCCTAACAGGTAGGGGTAGATTCTTAGAATCGTCCCTTGCTTGCGAGGGAGTTGATTTTGAGAATCAACCCCTTTCTTGCCAAGGGGTCACTATGCCCCTATCAGGCACGCCCATAGGTGACATAATGACCCCTTGGCCTGCTAGGGAATCGGCCACTGGGAGGCCAGGGTGTCGATTTTGAGAACCCTGCCCCTGGCTTGCTAAGCACCAATTCCTGGAATTGGCCCCTTGGTAGGCAGGGGGCGACTCTGATAATCGACCCCTTGTAGGCTAGGGGGCTAATTCTTAGAATCGGTCTCTTGGACTGCCAGGGGTTGATTCTCATAATCGATCCCTACCTCCAAGGGGGCCGATTCTGAGAATCGCCCCCTGTCTTCCAGGAGGCTTTTATGCCCCGGGCGCGTGCGCAATATCGTGTGTGTGCCCACCCATGACATAACGAGCATGCTGCCTGTGGCACAACAGGCGTGCAGGGTGGCATGCCCATTATGCCACGGGAGAGAACACCCATAGTTGGGTGCACCCTCCCAAGGCACATGTAGAATTATTGTGCCTTGGGCGGGTGTGCCTGGGTGTGGGCGTGTCTGCCCATGGCACAACGAGTGCCTACAGGCCCGATGTGCCGCGGGAAGTCAAACCCATGGGTGGGTGCACCTACCTAGGGTGCAAGCACAATGGTTGCATACAGAGGCAATGTGCCTATGTATGTGGGCAAGCACACCCAGTTGTGGGTGTGCCCACCCGTAGGAACGCCTATTGTGCCTCGAGTGGACGTGCTCAACCTGGGCACAACGGTCCCCTAGTAGAGAGGGCTTGATTCTCAAAATGGGCCTTGTGGCAAGGAGGGGTCGATTCTCAAAATCGACCTGTGCCCACAAGGGGGCCGATTCCATGAATGGACTTTCAGGAGGTTAGGTGGCGGATTCTCGGAATCGTACCCTTGGCCTATCAAGCACCGATTCTGAGAATGGGCCAAATTTGAGAATCATCCCCTGCCTTCCAAGGGGGCATTGTGTCCTAGGCGAGCATGCCCATCGGTAGCACAATGACCCCCTAGTAGGTAGGGTGCCAATTCTAAGAATTGTCCCCCAGCCTGCCAGTGGGATGTGTAGAAATTCCCACTATAGATCAACAAATTATGCAATATACTAAAGCAAAATACAAGATCTACTTCTACAAAAAACTTGTGGAAGCTTAATTGAATTTGAGCAAGATAAAATAGAACACATATAACTAAGAATGAGAAAGCAATCACACATGAACAAAGGAGAATACTTTGGGGAAAGCCTCAGCTAAAAACCCCGATCTATGTATTATCATACAAGTGGAAATATGTTCAGATTACACAAAGAATCAACTCACAAGCTATCCTTCTCTCAATACAATCCAACAATACAACTCACAGACTGAATAAACACAAGATATGCCTTCCCTCAGCCCTCCAAGCCTCCTATTTCCTTGCGCAATTTTCCTTGGGGTCCAATGCTGCCACCTGTGTGAATTGGCCTCATCACACACTCACTAAACCCAAAAGTAACTGCGCAATCTCAAAGGAATGAATTCCTTCTGCATGCAAGAGATATCCTCCATGGAATATTCTTGCAACTGATAGTACACTGTCCCATCATCTGATCTCAACTGGGTCTCTGTCTGAACTTACATGCATGAGTTATTTATCAGAGAATATTCAGTTATCTGAAGTGCATTAGTTACATGCATGCATGCATTAATTAACTGGACTCACAATTAGTTCAACGAACTATTTGAACTAATCTAACTGGACTTAACTCAGTTAACTAAGCTAACTAATTACAACTCAGCTTACAACCCATCCTTATCTCTTTAAATAAGGGATAAATTCCTCAATCAATGGAATAATTGTTGCATGTCCTCACATAGACTTCATGTTTGATTTTCTTGAACTACTTAACTCAAGATGAATTAATTAATCATTAATCAAATAGCTGCTAAGAACAAATTCGAATTTTACTTCTCAATTTTAGTTCAGGGACTAACTAAAATAGGAAGGTATCCTGAAATGCTATTTATACCAGTGCTAATTTTAGCACTTCTATTTTTAGCATTTCTTGTTGCTATTTTCAACACTCCCTCTCAACAAGAAAGAGACTATCAGTAACCCCAATCATGTCTCTGTGGAACTTGAACTTGCACTTTGACAATGCCTTAGTCAAAATATCTGCATCCTGTTCCTTGGTCGAAACATACATCAACAACATGATCCTCTTGACCACACAATCTCGATGATGGTGATACCAGATATCAATGTGCTCGGACCTGTCATGAAAAAGTGGATTCTCAGAGAGTTTGATACAACTCTAATTATTGCAGTAGATCGCAGTTGGATCGACCCTCTAACCAGAAAATTCCACTAGAATCTTCCGCATCCAAATGGCCTCGCATGTTGCCTGACTGGCAACCATGTATTCAACCTCTGCTAAACTAAGTGCAACTGACCTCTGTTTCCTATTGTACCAGGAAATTGCAGCTGAACCAAGGTTGAAGATTGCTCCAGAAGTCCTCTTCCGGTCTGATGGACTCCTTGCCCAATCCACATCTGTGAAGCCTTGAAGCTTCACTCCCTCTGTCCATCTGTACCACAATCCATACTGAGATGTGCCTATGAGGTATCTCAGCACATGCTTTGCTGCCTTCCAAAGCAGCTTGGTAGGCTGAACCATAGCTTGACTCAGCTGGTTCACTGCAAAGCATAAGTTTGGTCGTGTGTTCACTAGATACATAAGTGAACCCACAAGCTGCTGATAAACAGTAGCAGCTACTACCTCACCTGAAGTAGCATCCTCCTTCCTCCAGTTCCTAGCTAGAGGAGTCTGCATGAGCTTGCACTTCTCCATGTGGAAGCGCCTGAGTATCTCATTTGCACACTTGCCTAGAGACACAAATACTTCCCCATCTTTCTGCCACTCCTCCATGCCTAGAAAGTAGTGCATAAGACCGATGTCTTTCATCTCGAACACTCTTGCAAGGTCCTCCTTGCAAGACTTGATCAACTGATCATCACCTATCAAAATCAGATCATCCACATAAAGAATAATGATCAATGGCTTACTTTCTACCATGATGTGGTAAAGGTTCGCGTCTGCTTCACACTTGGTGAATCCCAACCAAGTGAAATAGCTGTCGATCCTTTACGGGGTGCTTGCTTCAGCCCATACAAAGCCCTCTTGAGTCGGCACACATGCGACTCATGATCGAAGTTTTCAAAACCTTCTGGCTACTCAATGTACACCTCTTCCTCAATCTTCCTATTGAGGAATGCGATCTTCACATCCATCTGATGGATCTTCCAACCCATCTGAGCTAATAGTGCCAACATCGATATGATAGATGAGTACCTTGCTACAGGAGCAAAGGTCTCATCGTAGTCGATCCCCTTGACCTATGAGAAACCATGGGCAACAAACCTTAACTTATGTTTCTCAACACTACCATCAACTGCCTGCTTTACCTTGTAAATCCATCTGGAACTCACCGCTGACTTGTCCTGAGGTCTTGGGACAACATCCCACACACTGTTCTGAATGATAGAGTCGTACTCCTCTATCATTTCATCAACCCAAACTGGTTGCTGCACCGCCTCCTCGAATGAAGAAGGTTCGAACTCTACACACTCCCCAACTAGGGCCATGTAACCAGTGTATCGCTCGGGTGACCTCCTCTGTCTGTGCTGAGAAGATGGCTGTCCCACATTCTCCCACGCATCCAACATCAACTTGTCAGCTTCCCTTCAGCGTTTCCGCCCATATCTGGAAGACTCAGCATGAGTGGATGTCTCCACTCCTAGATCCTCTAGATGCAGCTACTCCGCATCAATCTGAGGCCCCTCCTCCTTAGGAATTGAAAGTTCCTCCTCTACATGCAACTTGAGCTCCCTCTCAAGTGATACTCGCATGGCTTTCTGCTCGTCAAACTTTAGATCTCTACGTAGCACTGTCCTCTGACTGGTAGGCAGGTACACCAGATAGTTTTTGGGTGTATCAGTGTACCACACAACTATCCCCAACTCAGTTGTTGGATCTAGCTTCCTTCGAGCACCTTTGGTCACATGGCAATAAACCGATGATCCAAAGATCCTGAAGTGACTCACATTTGGTCGCTTCCTGGGAAAGGCCTCCATAGGTGTCTTCATGCCTAGTATACGGTGCAGGCTTCTGTTCTACAGGTATATTACTGTATTGCATGCCTCAGCCCACAAATGAAGTGGTAGGATTTGGTCATGCAACATTGCTCGAGCTGCTCCCACAATCGATCTGTTCTTCCTTTCGGCCACCCCATTCTGCTGTGGGTTATGGGGTGCTGTCAACTCCCGTTTAATTCCTTCTGCAGCGCATAATTCCTTAAACTGTTGGGAGACATACTCTCCACCATTGTCACTACACAAGGGTTTTATTTTATTTCCAGATTCTTTCTTTTCCAAGGCTTTAAACTCACAAAACCTCAAGAAGGTATGATCCTTCTTTTGCATAAAGTGGATCTAGCATCTACGAGAAAAATCATCAATAAAAATAACATAGTACCTTTGTTTAGCAGTGGAGGCTGTAGAGAATGGTCCACAAACATCTGCGTGAACTTGCTCCAAGATTGCTCCAGCTCTATTGTCTCAATCCCGAAAGGAACATTTCGCATACTTACCTAAGGTACAACCTTTGCATGTATCTGTCTACTCCAGTTTTCCCTTGGGAAATCTGGTAGAAATCTGCTGCATGATCCTCAAGGCCCCATGGTGCAAGTGGCCCAATCTTCTATGACATAGCTCGCCAACATCTTGGCTTTGCACCACCTCTACTTTGGAACTCAGTAAACCACAGTTGTCTACCTCCAGCTTGTAGAGATTCTTAACTTGAATCCCAATCCTCTTGGTCTGTCCAGTACCAATATGCCTCAGGAATACCTTTCCTTTACTAAAGACTACATCATAGCCTTTATCTTCTAGTATAGCGACAGACACAAGATTCTTCTTCACACCTAGTACATAATTTACATCAGTTAGGGTGAGAGGAACTCCATGCTCCCTCTGAAACACAACTGTGCCTTCACCGAAAACACGGTACTTTCCATCATCGCCCATCTCGATCTACATCTAGAGATCCTTCTCCTCTAGGGTACTGATAAGATTCTTATTGCTGGACATGTGGAAAGCAGCTCCACTATCCAGGTACCAAACACATTCCACCATGGATGAAACCATTCATGTGATGAGAGAGAAATCCAACTCGAACTGTGAGGCCAGTGCCTCACCGTCTGATCCCTTCGAGGATCCCTTCTTGGATTAATGAAAGCATCACACTTTTGATTTTTCAAACTTCTTCCCACCATGGGAAGAACTGGATTTGGGATGGGACGCCTTCCCTTTCCCTTTCCTCACCTTACTCGGGAGAAGAACTGGATTTGGGATTGGGGAAGAATTGGATTTGGGATGGGATCTTGTTTTGATGAAGATCCATCTCTGGTGCTTCTTCTTATCTCCTCCTGCATCAGATCCGACCAAAATCATTCCCAATCTGGCAGTTTCTCTCTTCCATTAACCAAGTCTTGGTAGCTATTCCAGCTCTTAGGAAGACCGAGGAGTGCAAGACTCACCATGTCATCATCGGCTGTCGTGATCCCTACACTTCCAAGCTCATCCCTACAGGTGGTGAGCTTGTTCAGATATGTAGAGATCGTGTTGCCCTTTTCACACTTGATTTTCTGAAGCTTGTCTTTCAGCACCAAATTCCTATGATCGTTGTTGTTCTGATATAGATATTTCAATGTTTTCCACACCGCAAATGGTGTCTCCTTCCCATGGAGGCTCGAGACAATGTGGTCTCGAACTCCCTCTAGGAGCATTCTCCTTGCTCTAGCCACACATTTCTTCCATTCCACCAATTCTGTAGCATTAGCTGCTGCCGGCTTGGGGACTTCTTGATCAATGAAGTCCTTTAGACCATTGTCCTCTAATACTGCTTCCATGTGATCCTTCTAGGCTATATAATTCGAGCTGCCATCAAGGGCATACTTGGGTCTTATCCCATTGAATGCCATTGGTGAAATTGAGATGTGATAAGAACTCGATTTATATAATCAGGAACTTCAAACTTCGAACTTCTCCCTTCTTTGTATATTGTTCTTCGCTTTGATCACCTTTGCTCTGATACCATGTAGAAATTCCCACTATAGATCAACAGATTATGCAATATACTAAAGCAAAATAACATTTATATCCTTTACTTCAGGAAGAGTAACCAAGAAGAATACCTGCTCTGGGCTCAAACTTACCAATTTTTTCATCAGTCCTTTTGATATAGCATTTGTAGGTTTTAAGCCCATACATAAATTACTTGCATACGAATTCTAAAACACAGAAAATAAACAATGCGAAATCATAACACATAAAACACATATACACAAAGATTTTCCCCTCGATCCCAAAACCAGGACTCCTAGCTTGATTTTCATTATTTTCCTTTCAATGTTACAATACATATTTATACATGCTGAAGCATCCAATACCATGGAATGAAAACCATCACGTCCAATACCATGGACCGAAAACCATTGTGTCCAATACCATAGATCGAAAACCACCGTGTCCAAACAAGATCTACTTCTCTAACAAACTTGTAGAAGCTTAATTTAATTTGAGAAAGATCAAATAGAACACATATAACTGATAATTAGAAAGCAATTACACATGAACACAGAATATTACTCTAGGGAAAGCGTCAGCTAAAAACCCCGATCTCTGTATTATCATACAAGTGGAAATATGTTCAGATTACACAAAGAATCAACTCACAAGCTATCCTTCTCTCAATACAATCCAACAATACAACTCACAGACTGAATAAACACAAGATATGCCTTCCCTCAGCCCTCCAAGCCTCCTATTTCCTTGCGCAATTTTCCTTGGGGTCCAATGCTGCCACCTGTGTGAATTGGCCTCATCACACACTCACTAAACCCAAAAGTAACTGCGTAATCTCCAAGGATGTATTCCTTCTGCATGCAAGAGATATCCTCCATGGAATATTCTTGCAACTCATAGTACACTGTCCCATCATCTGATCTCAACTGGGTCTCTATCTGAACTGACATGCATGAGTTATTTATGAGAGAATATTATGTTATTTGAAGTGCAGCAGTTACATGCATGCATGCATTAACTAACTGAACTCACAATTAGTTCAACAAACTATTTGAGCTAATCTATCTGGACTTAACTCAATTAACTGAGCTAACTAATTACAACTCATCCTTATCTCTTTAACTAAGGGATAAATTCATCAATCAATGGGATAACTGTTGCATGTCATCACATAGAATTCATGTTTGATTTTCTCCAACTAATTAACTCAAGATGAATCAATTTATTATTAATCAAACAACTGCTAAGAACAAATTCGAATTTTACTTCTCAATTTTAGTTCAGGGACTAACTAAAATAAGAATGTATCCCGAAATGCTATTTATAGCAATGCTAATTTTAACACTTCTATTTTTAGCATTTCTTGTTGCTATTTTCAATAGGATGATGTAACCTGGGCAAGCGCACTCATTGGTGGCACAACATACCCCTCGTAGGTAGGGCATTGATTTGGAGAATCAACTCCCTACCTCCGAGGGGACCGATTCCAGGAATCGGCCTTTGACAAGCAAGGGGTCAGGGCTCGATTCTCATAATCGACCCCCTAACCTGCCACGATGTCACTATGCCCCGGGCAAGCATGCCCACTGGTTACAGGAACTGACCCCTTGACCTGTCAGGGGTCGATTTTGGGAATCGACCCCTAGTAAGCCAGGGTGTTGATTGTGAGAAGCCTAGCACTCCATGGAGGATTTCTCAGTTGATGCCAAGGAAAAATGATTTGGATAATTTAGTGTAGGATCACTCCAACCTGCACTGATCAATTTCATGTCCTTTGACCCAGAGGGAATTAGACCCTTGGGAGGCAGGGAGTCAGGGGCCGATTCTTAGAATCGGCCCCCTAGCCTGTCAAGGCACCGCGGTGTCTAGGTGAGAGTGCCCACTGGTGACATAGTGGCCCCCTCCTGAAATTGACCCCCTGGCTTGCTAAGGGTCGATTCTGGGAATTAGCCCCTAGCCCAGAATCGACCCCTAGCAGGCCAGGATGCTGATTTTGAGAAGCCTAGCGCTGCATGGAGGATTTCTAACTTGGTGCCAAGGAAAAATGATTTGGATAAATTAGTGTAGGATCACTCCAACCTGCACTAATCAATTTCGTGTTATTTGACCGTGAGGTTGAACGAATACTCAAAGTGATGACCTCAAGTATGGTCAGTCGGTGGTAGCTAATTTCACAAATAATTAAATTCAATCATGTTTTATTATTATATAAATTAAAATCATTCAATTCATAACTAATTTTAATGAATAAATATCTAAAAATATATTTTAAAATGAAACAACTAATAATTAATTTCATTGGGCTAGGTTAGCTCTCTACTCATCCATTATAATAGTTTCTCATTAATCCAATTGGGTAAATGAGTTAAGCTTTTTATTTATTTGGGGAAAGATACTCTATATTGTCAATTTGATTGTGTTATGTTCATGTTGATGGGTATAATCTCACTATAAAGTTAATCAGTTAATGGGCCGAGATTGCACTTTTTAGGTACTTGTGGAAGTGGTCTCATAGTTTGAGAAATTCAATTGTTTTTTTTAATTAATTGGTGTTGTATTACCCCTTTAAAGGCTCATAATATTGGGATGATGAAATTTAAAATGTTAGATCAAATGTGCACGTGTTGTTGAAATAACTACAATTTAACAATCTTATGGTCGTCTCTTTGCACCTTTTGGGGCAATTGCTAGTTTTAGAATAATGGGAAAACTAATCATAATTTAGTGGCCAAACTAGGAGTGAGGACAATTATCATTGGTTACTATCTAAAAATGCACCATTAGTCATCACTATTATTCAAAAAAATACAAGCCACTTGAAATAACTTGGTAGTATTCTATGGGAAGTAAGCTTTAGCTCCATCTAAATACTTCTATATCTTAAGCAATTAACTTATTTCCTTACACTTATAAAAGACAAAATCTTAATCAATCAAAAACAATTTTGCATCTTACTCCACAATAATAATAAACATATATATACACATTTATGTTTTACTATACTTATTTTTACTATATGACTTTTTTTAATGATTATTTTTACTATATCTCTTTTATAATTTTTTTTTTTGTAAGCTGAGGAGTTACCATTTTCTATTAACAAAATTGAAACCACTACAATATTAAGGTGGTCTCAACCCGCCCCGAGGGGAAACCGGGTTTCTTGACCCCCTGTAGTTTTTGACAGCTAACCAAAAATAGAAAGTTTTCAGTCTATCTTTCCAGGCTTTATATACATCAGCCTTATATCTGCTACTATTGTCATATGACTGCACATAAAAATTAACAAAGATCCTACACATAGCTAATGAAAACTAAGAACTACACTTTTCAAAAACTCGAAAAACATGCCTTTTCTTCACTGGTTCCCTGCATCTTCTTGCTGTTCCTTCTCCTTCTTTATCACCAAGCCACTCGCCTCTAGCTGTTGTTGAATATCTTGCAGCCTCTTATCCTGCATGAGTAGGGTGATTTGAATGTTCTTCAGCTCCTTTTTCAGATTTGGGATCCCCTGTGATAATTCTGCCATTTCCAAGGCTATCTGCTCCATAGCCTTGGCCATAAGCCTCTTCATTACCCAATATACGTGCAGAGATTGTTTATATAAGGTCATTCGACCACGGGTATGTCCTGGATTCGGCAGCAGATACACCCAATCCTCCATTTCCTCCTCAGACTGGGCTTGTATTGCCTCCTCCTCCCAATGTTCAATTATCCTTCTGATTTTCGGGTTTGTCTTCTCACAATAGGCTCTCTCAGCTGCCTATACTTTCTTCCCAATAGTTTTCCTTGCCTTCCTGCCTGCCCCTTCTACGCTGGTCTCCCCATCTTCCACCGTAGCTTCTCTGCAGCTACGTCCTCGCCTGCTTCTTCCCTCTGCTCCTCCTCGTCTCCTCTAGCCTCCCCTGCCTCGTCGACCTCGCCCTCTAATCCATCTTCCGCTCTCTTCCTCAGCTTCCCATTCCTGAATTCCTCTGGCTTCTTCTCTTCCTCTCTTCATGGTCCTGCTCCCCGTTGGTCTCCCATTCCGTCCGCGTTTTCCAGTCCCTAGTTCGTCCTTCTCCTTTTCCGCTTCAAAATCTTCGCTCCCGTTCTCTGAATCATCATACACTAGTATGAAAAACTGCTCTGTGTCCCCCTCCATTATTCCTTTACCCTTCACATCCTGGTTCCCTCATCCCTGGTTCCCTTCCCCTACCCTACTCCTCATCCATCTGCCTGCAGTCATACTGCCATCTGCCGCCATTCTTTCCTTGTGTCTTTGTTTCCTTCTTCGTGTCCCTATTCTCTCGATTCGGCTCCTGAATTCTCCTTTTCTCCCGACTGTATACGACAGTTTGTCGCCACCCTCTCCCGTTCCTCTGCATGTGATTCTCCTCGTTCCTCTTCGCCAGCCTTTCTCCCTTATACCTCCCCTCCTTCTTCGCTTATAGCTTGCCTCCCTTTCCGCTCTGCTGTCCCATTCTCCCATGCCATCATTCCCCTGTCTCTTCTCTAACATCCTGGCGTATCTACCAACCTTCGTCTGTACCCTGCCGTCCCTTCGCCTTGAGAAGATATCCTTCTCACTGATCCGTTTGCCCGTGGTAATCATTCCCTGAACCCCACTTGTTCTTACCTGCATGCTGCACCGTCGATCATTAATTGCCCAAATTGCCACCTTGCTCATCCTGATCAGGAGATCTCTTTTATAATATTCAAAATTAAAAAATATTGAGAAAAGCTGTAAGTTTTTTAAAATAATTATTTTAACTATACGATTTTACCATTTTGTGGGGAATCATATGCATTTCTTTTTGGCTATAATCTTCCCTATTTAAAAATATTCAAAAAAAGCCATAAGTTTTTTAAAATAATTATTTTAACTATAGCATTTTACCATGTTACAATGTGGTTGGGAATCATATGCATTTCTTTATGATCCTTACATTGTGCCAATAATGACGTCACTGCCACAATCAGGTTTGGAAATCTTTAATATTTTGAATAAACTAAATAAACATACATGAGAATCTTTAATATATGTAGTATAAATTAAACAAACATGTTTTATGCGGGGGAAGTATATTAAAAAAGGAAAAGAAAAAAATTCAAGGAGAGATAATATAGGGGCGCATTAGGCAAGTTGCACAATTGATATTAATGATGAGATACCAATTTTTAAATATTAAATAAAATATTAATTGCGTTATTGGGTTTATTGTTTTGTGAGGACGCAACTATGATAATTGCAAATTTTTAATATTGAATGCATATTATGTTTTTTCAAAATTTTAATACTATTATTTTAATATGGAGACTTTGTTGCGGCTTTATTGTTTGGTCAGAGTTCAGTTTTGCGTGAAAAGGATTATTATGATATTTGGTCACGTATTAATAAAATATTTGATTGAGTGGGACAAACACTATTAGTTAAATGCTAAATGAGTGGGAAAAAATTCTTGTTGTGAAAAAATATTTCCATAGAAGTGTCATTCAGCTGCACGAAAGTTAAATGGAAAGTATTTAAAAAAAATTGTGAATTATTAAGTGTCATGGGGAGTATTTAAGACCAAAAAAATTGAATATATAAATTTGAGTTTTACTTGTTATAATTAAATATGTGATGAGAGAGGGATTGTATGGAAGTAGAAGTGAAATTGTTTTGGATTTTAGTGGATTAAAGTGGTTTATATTTTTTAAAATTATAAATAATTTAAATGAAAAGATTTTTTGAATTTATTTTATTAATTTATTTAAAATATTTCAAAATAATAATAAATATTATTATTATTTTTTTAATTTTAAAATATAATTTAAATAATAATATATTAATTTTGGATTTGTTAAAAGTTGGGAGAGATTAAATTTCTTTTCATTTTAATAAAAGTTTGTATTTTTAGAAATTTGATAGAGTTAAAATGAATCTAGATTTGTATATATAAATGTAATATAAATTTAATGTTTTTAATTTAATTTAATTTTTACTTTTAGTTTTATGTAATTTCACTAAGTGCAAATGCTTTATTTATAATATATAATTATAATGATTAATTTAATTATTTTCTTATATATATAATTTGACCTAGTTAAAATGTTAAATAAGACATTACATTACAACATCTCTACTATATTGGGTTGATATACCAAAAATTTTCTAGCTACCAGTTTGGGTGAATAGAAACCATACTAATAACATAAAGCTTTGAGGTTGTTAAGAACTAGTTTAACTAAACGCATCTTGTAAATAAAAACTTATAAAAATAGGTTGGGTATGGAAGACTTTGACATATATTTATATGATAACATCAAAAAAAAAATACTAACATTACAAAACAAAAACTAGTGAATCATAATAATTATTTAGCAAAATCACCCTACATAATCTCTATCTGTGCACTACCCTCATCCAAAAAAACATTGATTAATTTCCTAAACAGAATAATCAACTTAAAATTAGAACATTCTCAGACAAATAACTTAAAACCATATTACCAAATTTTAATGAAAATAGAAAAAACTCAATATTTCACAATTTATCTAGATATTTAATTCTATCAACCTGGTGAATCTTACTCTCTTATTGGCAATTTAAGGAGTTATATCGAGACGATGAATCTTGTTGTCTTACAGACAATTTAAAGAGCTATAACGATCTCGTTGATAAGAAGTCTCGAGAATTCCATTGATCCAAATGTTGTGATCTATATCTTAATTCATTCAATGAAGGTTACATTTATACTTGAAAACAATAACTGAAAACAGTTATAACTAGAAATACCTAATTTATAACTAAATCCCTAACTATACAAAAATCCCGAAGGATTACAACATTTCCCCCCTTAATCTGAAGGGACATCTGACATACCAAGTAAAGATCTAATTTTTTCGAACTTTTCATGTCCCAATGCTTTAGTAAAGATATCTGCAATTTGTTTTGATGTTGGACAATGTGTTAGATGCATTGTTTTGGCCTCTACATGATGTCGAATCAAATGATACTTGGTGTTGATATGTTTGGTTCGATCATGAAACTTTGGATTCTTGGCCAATTGAATCGCAGAAGAGTTGTCAACAAATAAAGGAGTTGAAGCTTTTTGTTTCTCCTGCAAATCTTCAAGTATTTTCCGAAGCCAAGTGATTTCCTTAGTGGCTTGAGCTACCGCAACATATTCAGCTTCGGTGGTAGAATCAACAGGAACAGATTGCTTACGTGATCTCATATTGATGGTTGCTGATCCAAGATTCGTCAAATAGCCAGAAGTAGAGACTCCATTCTCTTTATCTCCATCAAAATCGGAATCTGAATAACTAGCAAGATGGAAGTCTAAAATTTTGGTATATTTGATGCCGTAAGTTTGGGTTCCATTTAAATATTTCAGTACTCTTTTTGCTACTACCGAATGCCCCTCACAAGCATGATGGATAAATCTGGAAAGTATTCCTACAACAAATGTTATATAAGGACGAGTAATAGATAAATAAATCAAACTTCCAACAAGTTGCCTATACTTTGTTGGATCTTCAAATGATTTTCCTTCTTCTGAAGTAAGTTTCAAATTCTGCTCCATTGGTGTAGCAATAGGATTACAATCCATCGTACTATATCTGTTCAATAACTTACTAACATACTTCTTTTGAGAGATGAAAATATGTTGTGGTTTTTTATCAACTTCAATTCCAAGATAATAATGAAGTAAACCTAAATCTGTCATATCAAAAACCTTTTTCAATTCCTTCTTAATAGATGATATATATTCATCATTGTTTCCTGTGATCATCAAATCATAAACATATACAACTAGATATACAATTGATCTTCCAACTTTCTTAACGAAAAGAGTTGCATTATCTAGGTCAAAATTTTTATAATTTAACTTTAGAAGATGCTCAATTAGTTTCTCATACCGTGCTCGTGGCACTTGTTTCAAGCCATACAAAGACTTCATTAGTTTGCAAACCTTTTGTTCTTTCCCTTAAATGGAAAAACCTTCTGGCTGAAACATGTAAACATCTTCTTTCAAATCTCCATTTAAAAAAGCAGTTTTGACATCTATATGATGAATTTTCCATTCTTTCTGAGCTGCAATAGAAAACAAAGATCTAATAGTGCCCCATTTAGCTGTAGGAGCAAATGTCTCTGTATAGTCAATACCCTCTTTTTGTGCATATCCCTTCGCTACAAGTCTTGCCTTGTGTTTGTCTAGTGAACCATCATCTTTATACTTAGTTTTATAAATCCATTTGCAACCAATAGGTTGGATGCCAACAGGAGGATCCACCAGCCTCCATGTGCCATTTTTTATGAGAGCATCATATTCCTTTTGCATTGCATATTTTCACTGATCATAACTAGTAGCTTCTTCAAAACAAGTAGGTTCACAATCCACAGAAAAGTTAAATTCACAATGAGAATAGTTACTTGGGGAACTTCCAGTCTTAAACTCATCACATTTCTTTAGAAATGTTTGAATATGAGATGATCTTCGCAAAGGTTGTGTAGGAAGTTTCTCATCTTCTTCATTTGTCTCAATTCTTGCCATTTCTGTCCCTGTCAACTCTGTTGTCGTTTCTGTCCCTATCATGTCTGTAGAAACACTTGCATCAACCAATTTCTCATCAATAGCAGAAATATCATCATTAAGAGAAGGAAACTCCCCAGACTGATCTAATATAGGTATCCCCCCTTCAGGATATGGAAGTATATTATCTGATTCATAAATAAAACTCTTGAGGCACAAACTTTTCTATCTGATTAAGTTGTCTATCAACAGTGAGGAAATCTTTATCAGAGTAAAAAAAAAATTACATCTCTTGGCAAAATAAATTTCTTGTTATCTTCATCATATAATCGGTATGCCTTAGAAGTCATAGAATACCCTAAAAAAATACATTTTCTGCTATAACTTAGTCCTCTATTGTTTAGGAATCAAAGCATAACATTGAGAACAAAAAGCTATAAAATATTTAATAGCAGGAAGACAATTATACACATTCCATATGCAGTTTTGTTATTAATGACAGAGGATGGGCATTGATTTCTAATATATGTTGTGTAGAGCGTTGCTTCTCCCGAAAATATCAATTTTACATTCTTAAAAAACATCATTGACCTTACCATATTAAGCAATGTTCTGTTCATTCGTTCTGCAACGCCGTTTTGTTGTGGATTATATGGTATTGTGGTCTGGTGTTTGATGCATTCTCTTGCAAATATTTTTCAAAGACATGTGAAGTATATTCTCCTCCGTTATCAGTTCTTATAGTACCAATATTTAGTTGAGCTTCATTTGTAATCAAGAGATGAAATTTTTAAACACATCAAAAACTTGTGATTTTTCCTTAAGCAGATAAACCCAACACATCCTCGAATAATCATCAATAAAAGTCAGTATGTATTTATTTTCATTCGTAGTTGGTACAAGCATAGTCCACACAAATTAGAGTGTATGAAATTTAATTTTCTTGTAGCTCGAGAAGTAGAATTCTGGAAAGATTGTTTGTGATGCTTGCCCAATATACAAGCATTACATGGGGTCAATTTTCTGGGAACTGTTGGAAGTCCTTTAATCCCTCGTTGTCTCATAATTCTAATACTTTCATAATTAATATGACCAAAAGCGTGCATGCCACAATAAAGAAGATGACAAAGTATCATTTTGTTGAACCAAATAATTTGTGTTCAATGTAACAGAGGACACGCCTTTCAATTTCAACAATTTATCTTCTTCTACACCAATCATTATAGTTTTATTGTCGACTGCTCTTCGAATTTCCACTTTACCATCAAATATGTGGATGGAATGTCCCTGTTGTCTTATTTGTACAAGAGATAATAAATTTCTTTGGAACTGAGAAATGTAAAGAACATCATTCAAAGTATAAACAGAAAGTCCATGAATTTTTAACTGAATAGAACCAATCCCCGATGGTTTAATTTGGGACTTATCAGCAAAATACACTACTCCATCAATATTATCACTGAATTGTTCAAACAAATCTCTTCTAAAGGTCATATGACAAGTGGCATCTGTGTCTAAAATCTAGCTGTCATGCCATGAAGAAAAAGAGGTACTAAATATATCTTCCATATGAAAATTACAATGAGAAGCAACATAATGTGCATTCTTAGAAGACTGTCCTTTTTTTGGAATTAGATGATCTTTCTCAAAAAATTGTTCTCTTCTTTCATTAATTTTCTCCGAGGGAATTCAACAATATTAGATGATCTTTCTCAAAAAATTGTTCTCTTCTTTCATTAATTTTCTCCGAGGGAATTCAACAATTTGCAGCTGTATGTCCAATTTTACCACATCTAAAGCATTTTACAGCCATTTTATCAGGAAAATTTCTTTATTTATCATTCTGTTGTCTATCTCCCTGAATATTTCTGCCCCCCTGCCTCTATAATTCTTCCTACCTCAACCTCTATTACCCTTAGTATTTCTTTTAGATTCTTCTTGAGGTTTTTGGTTTTTTTGAGCAAGACATAGGGTTTCAGTATTAGAATTATGTGATGTTTCTTTCTTGCCAAAAACCTTCTCTCTTTCTACAATTTTCCCTACTAATTTATGAAAATCAAAATCTTTTAACTGCCCACTAGCTTGGAGAGATTCCAAGTAGTGTGAATAACTAGGGTAAAGAGCTTTTATAAAGGCAGTGAGTTGCAAATCAACTTTAACTCCAGTAGATTCAATTTCATGATTGATGTCTTTAATTTTAGAAGCAAATTTTAGAGGATCATTATCTTTCATATCCAAATTAAATAACTTCAACAATAATTGAAATATCTCCAATTCAAAATGTTAATCATAAGCTCTTTTAGTTTTGTTATGGCATCATATGTTGTTTTATTCTAAGCAATGTATCTGCTTACCTCTTCTGAGATTGAAGTGGAAATTAAGGCATAGACCTTTTTATCATTACTTTGCCAGATTGCTAACTATTTCTCCTCTTGGTTGATTTGGTGAATTCCCTTCTTTTCCTTCACAGATTCCATCCCACAAATCATTAAAAATAAGTGTATTTTTAACCTTCTTGAACCATTCCTGGTAATTTTCCTTTCCTGCCAAAACAACCCCATTTAAATACCAAGGAGTTCATCATCCTCCTCCTTCTTCTTCTTCTTCTTCTTCTTCTTCTTTTTCCAGATACTGACAGAATTCTTAAAAAAACTGTTATGATTACAAGAACAAAATTCTTTAAAAAAAATTATGTTTCAATCATTACAACATAAATTTCCTTTTTTTTTTCAAATATTTTCTGTATTAACTTATGAAAAAAAATTAACAACCCAATGGTTGTATATTGAAAACACCCAGAGCAGAGTCTCCACCAACCACACCTCTACCAACGTTGCTGACTCCACCAATGTTGCTGCGCACACTACCAGGTCACGCCTCTACTAACGCCGCTGAAAATTAAGTATTCAGGTTAGCAAGCACATCTTCTTCGCTAGTTTACAAAAATGGAGGATCTAGGCATTCTAGTTGAATGGAGTTTGATCTAGGCTTTGAGACCACTGATAAGAAGTCTGGAGAATTCCATTGGTTCAAATGCTCTGATTTATATCTTAATTCATTCAATGAAGGTTACATTTATACTTGAAAACAATAACTGAAAATAGTTATAACTAGAAATACCTAATTTATAACTAAATCTGTAAATTAAATCTCTAACTATACAGAAATTCGTAAAGGTTACAACACTTAGTTAGGTTTTTTTCTCACTTGTCATCTCTCGAGATTTGAAAAATATGGAAGAAGCCATTGAACATGTGGAGGTTACCCGGTGCTTCGAAACTTGCACAGTCGCAATAAGTAATGCAAATTGATGATACCAAGAAATTTTGCTATGAAGTTTTGTTGAACAGTTAAATACGAAGCATCTAAAGACTAATATAGCCTTGAAGGAATTAAATAATTGCGATGCATTGATAACTTTAGTTTATTGGATAGAAAAACGGTTTATTCATGAGTAGGATGATATTATAAGGATTCTATGTATTTGCTCGAAAATTTATTTAGATACGAGTGGAATGTTATTATAAGAATTGTGTAAAGTTGAGTAGAGGTTTGATAAATTTTAGGATATTTAAATTGTTTTGTGATTTTCAATTGATTCTCGTGAGATTTTAACTTAAGATTTCTTAGGAACTAAATCCATTTAAATTAACTAGTTTATATTTTATAAATAACTTTAGGCTAAATGTGGATGAAAAGGTGTCAAATTTAAATGGTTTTTTTTTAACATATTTGTGTTTTTGCATGTTTTGTAACTTGTAGATATTCATTTTTGTTTGAAATTTGATAAATATGAAATCACAATCAACTATTTTATTTTATTCATATTTGTTATTATATTTAGATATTATAATTTTTCAAAAATTTGAAGCCAAGTTAATTATTTTATTTTATTCATATTTGTGTTTTTGCATGTTTTGTGACATGTAGATATTCATTTTTGTTTAAAATTTGATAAATATGAAAGCATAATCAACTATTTTATTTTATTTATATTTGTTATTATATTTAGATATTATAATTTTTTGAAAATTTGAAGCCAAGTTAATTATTATTATTATTATTTTTTTATTCATGTTTATTAAATTTTAAGAATACTTTACAATTTCTATATGATATAATTGATAAATTTCATTACACCCCCTGTTTGCTATTCATATCTAAATATTGATTTTTTTTAAAATTTGACAAATATGATAGCGAAGTCAATTATTTTAATTTATTCATGTTTGGTTTATTAAATTTTAAAAATACTTTACCATTTCTATATTTTGATATAGTGGACTCGAAGACCACTCTATCGTTCATCAATGGAAATATTCTGCATCGCTGCGCCATGAGAATTGGTTGTTTCTGTCCCAATTATGATATACATCTACCAGCCGGTTTAGGGTTTAGGGTTTCAAGAGTCAAGGGGGACTGGGCAACTGAGACTGCACAATGCGTAGCTCAAGGAAGCTTAGAGAACATAACTATGCGGTTTCTGGGCGCAATGAGGTCTGACTGAGGGAAAGGATGCTGAGAGAAGCATTTATGCAGTTTTAGGTGCCAAGGGAGGTTGTGCTTCTACGTATTATGTAGTTCTAGTGGGAAAGGGAAAATATTTAGGGTTGAAGATGTGAAGTGCGCAGTTAAAGAAGGCTAGATGAGACTAGGTTGTTAGGAATCCTCTAGAATTTGGCTAAGTGTGGGATCAATGCAACTGATGTGAACAGTGATAGAACTTGATTGTGACCACACACTTGGACACTTGGTGACACAACATAGATCAACCAGAACATATGAAAACATACTTCCTTTAGTGCAACAATCTTTGTGGCAACTTATGATAAGTGCGACATCGAATATAGACTTTGGGATGATAATGACAACACTTGTGTAATAGTGTGTGAAACTTTGGAAGTGAGTGCGAAACATGTCTATATGATTAGAACAACCCATTTTCACAAATATTGCCCCTTGAAGGAAACCAAAACTCCTCTTTGCATGACAAGTGATAATTCCCATGCCCAAGAGATGACACTTTGCTATATAAAGATAAAAGTGTGAACGACACTTGAGATCCAAGAAGGGATCTTGAAATCATCAGCTGACCAATAAGTGACTAAGGAATGATTCATCACAGGATCCATAGTAGGCTCTAAATTTGAGTGTAGGTGAAAATTTTGGAGGGTGTTGCAACCGCTATAACACTTGGCAACACACTGGTAGAATCCAGCTTCTCTATTTTTATTAACTCTTTCGTGTAGGGTCTTGGTTCTTCGGGGAGTATTGATTCATCATGTAGATCACTTTTTCCTTTTCCACTTACCTCATGAGTAGAAATGGTCCCCTATGTACCTTATCGATTGAACACAACATGCGATTTAGAAATATAACAATGTTTCGAGTTGGGAAAGGTAGTGTAGCTTGCGAGCCTAATTTTTTTAGAGTATAAGTTTTCATATATGGTGTTTCTCCGCTTCTAGTAGGCCTGGAAAGTACCTTAATAGAGTCACGTAGGAACACAAACATTGCTCCGCTACTAGTGAACCTGGACAATACCTCGACCGAGTTGCTTGCTTCACCTCTTTATGCATGAAGCCTTTCCCTTCTTTCACCTTTATTTGTTTATTTTTAAAAGAGGATTGTGCATTGGCACTTATTTATTTCGAGCATAAGAGGGAACCTAACTTATTGGGAGCAGTAGAGGTTGTTCCTTCAGAGAAGCAAATAAAAACCCCTGATTTAGCTTTTCTTGTTTAGATTTTCCCTTTCTCCTTCTCTACTAATTGGATAAGAATGAAGAACAAACATAAGAACCAACTGTAGGTATAAGGTTTCTTGGATAAACACAAGTTCATGGTTGGACCAAAATTCTCCTTATGGATGGATCGTATTTTCTGTTAGAACTTCATCGACCAAAAGACAAAGCCAACAAAAATAAGAGACAAATTTTTCAGTGTCATGAGACTCTTTAGACTTTAGCCACACACATAGTAAGAAGAAAAAATAGGTCCAAGCACAACACTTATTCACTTGATGAAAATGAAAGAAGAAACTCAACAAGAAAGAAGACAATACAAAAAGAAATAAAACACACAATAAGGAAACAAAACCAGAAGACAAGAAAACAAAATGGCTAAATAAAAAATGATGTCGAACTAGAATAAGGAAATAAGGACAGACTACAAGGAATGAGTGCAAAATGAGTGAAAGAGAGGGAAAACTATGATGCAACTAATGCTACTCCTAACCTAACAACTAGAAGGTCGAGGTCATGTATAACGAAATTTCTGTTGAAGCCACTGTAATTTCTCCCGACTTGCATTCACAAAGATACGAACAATTAAAATAGAAAATATAAAATCTTGAATAACTTACACAAGAAAATGAATGTCTTGCCCGTGGGAAAAAATATGTGTCACAACCACTAATTTCATCCAATTTGCATTCTTACCTTCTCGATGAATACCATCTTTCAACAAACCTTGGAAGCTTTTGGCTGATGTGTATCCATATACACTAAACTCTCTAGCAAGTGCAAGGGAAGATCAAAACTTTTTGTTCGCAACAAAGCTTACCATGTAAAATTTCTCCAACCATTCAATGATTGGATCATATAATTCATGACAACCCTCTTGAAATATTTGAAAATATGAGTTTTCAATTAGAGGCATGGATCATGATGAGAATCATGTAGGATAAAATAGATCTGATCATTCAACAGTCATGTCGAGGTAGTGAGGACCCGACATAACTATCAACGAAGGCTAAAGTGTTTCAACTATTCAGCACAAATCTAAACAGTGAGATATTGAACATTGAAGGTCAAGATAGGTAAAACTATTGCCCTTAGATACGATGATGGGAAAATGATAAGATGAATGACAGTCATCAAGGACGAAGGAATGATCAGATGAGCTGATAGAAGCATTAGATTCCCAGTTTTCGATCAACAAGGATAAATCATTTTGAACAATTTTGCTAATGTTTTGAATAATAGAATCATCTTCTTTGTGTGATGAATATGGCAGTCCATTTCTTCGTAATTGGTAACAAAATGTACTAGCATCAAAATCATCGGGAGAAGTGGGGAGGGATGCGAGTAAAACATGCACATGACACTAGTCAGGATGGAATGAATAGAAAGTAGATTGATTCACATAATAACTTGTGCATACATTCGCACTCAAGAGGGTTTCAGGTGCAATGAAGGAAAATATTCGAGATATGATATTCACAAGGAAATCTAGGAGATACTCATCATGAAATACATATGATAAATATGATTCCATCATCCAAAGATGGTATTTGGAATGATCAACTTTCACGAGAGGTACACATTCCAAACCTGAGTTTGTTGCAAGAGACTTGCATGAAGACGAATGAGTTAAAAAAGATTCTTCATTCTAGTCAGAAGTAAAATCTCGAGAGTTCAAAAGATTACATCCGAAATACGAAAAATATTTGAGAAATAGATTTACACTGAATGAAACCATGCAAAAAGAAGGATTGTGTGAGAGAAACCAGATCTGACTTAGTTCGGGGGGCTTACCAGAGTTGCGAGATCCTAACATGAGATCCTAACATAACCATCGATAGAAGTTGAAGTGCCTTGACTGCCTAGTAGGTCTTGGAACTTCCCAGGATTGTAGAATCAAATTTTGAAGCTTGAAATAAATCATGCATGGTTTGAGGATGGTTGTTGTTGCTGGTTTCAATACTTCTCACCGGATGGCAACCATCTTTGTCACTGATTTTTACTAGATTTTCCAAATTCAACAACCATATTACTCAAATGGAAAGACTCTTTTGATAGAAAATTCAAAGATAAATGAATTGGTGAGATCTCAAGAGAAAACTGATTTGAAGAGTTGTCTTCATGAAAGAAAAGAGATGATGATTGATGGGAAGGGTACTCTATGTTTTGATTGTCTTCAATCTCATCATGGACAAACTCACCGCCTTGTGATAACTCCTCAGATGAATAAACTAAAGAGCATTGAGTATCTCTGTCGCAGGTAGATGCATTGCAACTGGAAAAACACAAGGGATGTTGAGGTGAAGAGGAAGTTTCAATAAACACACCTTCTTTCACTGAATCGGATTTTGGATCAGAGGTAAGATCTTCATGAGAAACCAAAAGATCAGATAATGCACTTGGGCATTTGTTACTACGTACATCAGCAAAATTATCTTCATTAGGATAATTGTTGCCCAAGGCTACAGATTGATCGAAATAATTGATTACATTTTATTCGCTACTGCGATTAGTAGATTGAGAATCATCCAAGAATGAACACCCAATATCTTGACATGGAACATTCTAAGAAAGAGAGGAAGATTGAAATCCTATTCACCGTCCTGCTCCTCTACCTGCCTAATGTGACTGCTTTGTACCTGATCACAATTTGAGCCAACAACTTGAAAATCAAGAGAATGTGAAGAACTAGCTGGTGGAGCTGGTTGATCAAGTGGGTCATGGTACAAAGATTCATGATGTGTACATGATCGAGGATAACATAAATCCAGGTTAGGTTTGAGACTAGAGTTGTGAATGGTGACATCATCCTTCGGAATGGAGGAGTGATTCTTCATAGTAGGCTTCATGATCCATTCTGGAATTTCCTCCATTGAATTTGAATCATGAAAAGAGGAAGAAGAATGAGGACATGGATAGGAGATTTGATTTGTACATTTCCCAATTTTACAACCACTGTAAGGAGGCACCCACATCGAGACTGGAAAAGGAGGAGGACAAAGAACAAAAGGGGAAGTAAGTTCCTCCTCTGAAATTTGAGGTTCCTCATGATTCACAAGAATTGGGGAAATAGGAGAATCAAGGGCTTCAAGTTCTCTGTGTACCGAGACAAGAACTAAGAACTCAAACTCTTGTTTCAATAAATCACAATTTATATGTTTTTCGAGAATCTCATAACAAAGGTGAATGAATCGATTAGAAAAATCATCAACTAATTCATTTACATTCATTAATAAGAGATTGATTCTTCCACAAACATTTCGGTAGTCATACTTATCGAAGGCTTCATGAAGATCATTGGAAAGCTAGTCGAATGAACGAATAGAAGAAATGGGTAATGTGTGACACCATTTACTAACGAAACCTTTGAATGTGAGGGTGATTAGTCTAGCCATGGCATATTTGCAATATATTTCGTTAACAAGAAAACAATGAACAACTTGAAACATATGTTCACGAAAATTTGATTTACCCTCACCATTGAACTCTAATTGGAACAAATTATGAATAACTTCTGCAGGGATGGTATAGTTAAGCTATTTAGAAAAAAATCATGGGATTATGATTTGGGAAAGAGCCATTTTGAATAAGAGATTCAATCAAGACTCAATGGATACAACCTGCCATCTGGCCCTCCTTCTAGCGCCATTTTGTTGATGGTACTAGAAATCCATCAACTAAGGGGATCTCCTGGATATGAAGTCCCAATTAGACATCAAACCATTTTTTGTAGGAGTCCCATCCGATATAAAGGACAGGTTGCCAAATCCTTAAAGGTTTTACTTAGCTCTAGCTGCCAGTATAAGAGAGTGATGCAATGGTGTTTTCGAAAAGAAAGGGCGGTGTGCCTGGTGAGTGTGCAGCTACAACTGCGTCAAGGTTCTTCTACTTCAAAGGGGGGAGAAAAGTGAGCCTCTAGGAGAGAGGTAATAGTACTACCCAGGAAGATACACACATGATTTAGAAGGCTCCATCTAACATCCAACGGAATAGTTCACAGCGGATGCGATGGTCGTTACAACCAACAAACAAGAAAATATCTGTCTAGTAACCCGCAGAATAGTCCACAAGTATGGGATAGCAAAAACAACCATTACAACACATTCTCAATGAGATAAGTACTAAAATAACCAAAATAGTTCAACTATATTAGTACATTTGAAAGCAAACATGAAATACAAACATCCAAAGAATAGTCTTACAAACATTCATAGTCCATGCATGAAGAATGTGCTGGCCTTAAAAGGCTTTTGTTATTAATAAAAAGTTCCAAGACACATGTTTACAATGTACATCACTAGCCCCAATAGTGGGACATTGGAGCCACTCCTTACTCCTCAAAGAACTAGCTAATCTCTCTAATGCCTTAAGGGAGGAGCCAAGGTGAAAAGTCCTTTTCTCATACAATGAGGGGGTATATATAACCAAGGGGTGATGCTTCCTATTTGTGACTCTTTGACTACCCTCATGACTATTCAACTTCCTATGAATTTTCAACTTACATGACTCTCCATATTCACGTGTGCCCTTTGGACTTCCACTTTACAATACATTTGAATATAAAGGACATGGTCCACAATAGTGATGTGGCATATGACCAATCATGACATGACACTACTGACATGGAATGCTCAGTGATGTGGCAATGTCAAGTCACTCTTGCTACTATGAATGATGTCCTCTTGAGAATACTCTTGTCTTCCATGTCTTCATGGCTTGGTGAAAGTAATCTTCAATGTTCTCAAGTCTTCGGTTGTGGTCGTGAGTAGGTGTCCTTTTTCCTTGATAGATCAAGTGGCATGCTCAATTGTAAGAATGTCATTTTCATGTATTTATCCTTCATATCCTTCTTCATCATCCCGCAAGGTCCCTGTATCTGCAATTCACTCATAACATGATGGCATCAATAAAAAACATCATAGCCTAAGATGGTGCATTCTAGTCCAGGGATTGAGTCGAAATGGAGTTACAAGTTGGAAAGGGAGGCTTAGTGACTGCACATTGTGCAATCCTAGCAACCAGGGATAAGGCTTGAGGCCTGGAATTGTGTAACGTGTAATACAGGCTAGGCTCAAAGGTTAACTTCTGTGCAGTTTTGGATTTGAGTGAGTTTGACTAAAGGAGGGGCCACTGTGAAATATTTCTGTGCAGTTATGGAGAGGAAGGTTGATTGACTTCTATGCAGTTCTGGGAGACAGTGGGTTAGGATGAGGGGAGGACCATAGAAGGCAGCTTTTGCGCAGTTCTGGAAGGCAAGGCTGACTGATTTCTACGTAGTTTTGGGAGACAATGGGTTGGGCTAAGGGAGTGAGCACTGTAAGAAGCCTCTACACAATTTTGAGACTGAAGGGAGATTGGTCCCTTACAGGATTGCATAGTTTAGGGGCATAGGGAAGAAAATTGTTTCTTGTGATTGTGTAATGCACAGTTTGGTCCAGGTTGACTGAAAATATTGTGCAATTCTAGAAGGGAAGGCTGGGTCTTGGGCTCAGGAATTACGTAATGTAGTATTCCTCAGGGAAAGGAACTACGCATTGCATAGATCCAGGGGTCAAGGTCATAACCTGTTGACTGAAACTGCGTAATGTGCAGTCCAGGAAAGCTGGGAGAAGCCAAGTTGAAGGGACGAGAGCTTCTTCAGAAAAGGCTAAGTGTTGGACCAGTGAGACTGGCAGGTGAAGTGATGAAGCTTAGATTATGTCCTAACACTTAGAATACTTGACGATTCATCAAAATTGATCACATGTGACACATGAACAACAATTTCGCTTGTGTGTGACTGCTTCATGACCAACTACAACAAGTGCGACACCTAAGATAGAATTTATGACGACCGTGATGACACTTGTGTGGCAGTGCTCAAAACTTTGTGAATGAGTAAGGCATGTGTTTATATGGTTAGGAAAAATCATAAACATAAATATGGGCTGCTGAAACAACCAGAATGAGCTTATGCATAAATTGCGACAACCAACATGTGAAAAGACGACATCTTGCCTATCTTGCGAAAGGAAGCAAAACACTTAGAGAAAACACATTGAATTTCAATGTTTGTGACCATACATGTCCTTGAAGCTATAATGATATGGCAACGACAAGATTTCCTTGATATTACACCAAGAGGTGCATTTAAAGTTCATGAAATATGTGCTTTGTCGGTCGTACCTACCCTCCAAAAGGTTGTGAATCAGATGAGGTCTTCATGTGGTCCTGATCTTTAATCTTCTATCATACCCTAGGGTTCCTTAGTCTTCTTATTTGATGATTATCTTTTCTCCTCAGCTCCTTAAGTGTCATTTGACATGTCCTCCTTCTTCATCATCTTGCCATAGTATGGTAGAATTCCTATATTTTCAATCCACTCATGACAAGACAACATCAGTATGATAAACCCCTAGTCTAAGATGTTGCATGATAATCCATTAACTGAGATGGAACTGGTAGTAGGTCAAGTGGGAAGGCTTAGTGACTGGGTTGGACTGAGGGATAAGATTACGTAGTACCCAATGAGGGAAAAATTTACGCAATGTCCATTGAGGGAACAATTTGTGTAGTTAAAGAAGGCAGTGGAGGTTGTTGGATGGGACCCTAGGAGGAAAAACTATACAGCTTTCGGAGGCAAGGAGGATTGGGAAATTGAGACTACGCAAGAACAACTCAAGGAGGCTTGAAGGACAGAACTACATAGTTTTTGGAGGCACTGAGGTCCGGTTGAGGGAAAGGATAATGGGAGAGGCATCTGCACAGTTTTGGGTGCCAAGGAAGGTTGGGATATTGCACATTGTGTAGTTCCAGTAGACAAGGGAAAATCTTGAGGGTTGAAGATGTGAAGTGCATAGTTTAGGAAGGCTAGATTAGGCTAGGTTGTTATGAATCCTATGGAATTTAGCTAAGTGTGGGATTAGTCGAACCAATGTGAACAATGATAGAACTTGACTGTGACCACACACTTGGACACTTGGACACTTGGTGACACAATTTAGATCATCCTAACCATATGAAAACATACTTCCCTTAGTGCAACAATCTTTGTCACAACTTACAACAAGTGTAGAAATTGAAGAGAGACTTTGTGATGGTAATGAAAACACATGTAATAGTGTGTGAAACTTTGGAAGTGATTGCGAAACATGTTTATATGATGAGAAAAACTCATTTTCATAAATATTTCCCCATGGATCAAACCAAAACTCCCCTTTGCATGATAAGCGATAATTCCCATGCCCAAAGATGAAACTTTCTATATAAAGATAAAAAGTGTGAGTGGCACTTGAGATCTAAGAAGGGATTTTGAAATCATCAGCTGACTAATAAGTGATGAAGGAACAACCGATCACAAGATCCACAATAGGCTCCAAAATTTGCGTGTAGGCCAAAATTTTGGAGGGTGTTACAACCGCTACAATACTATAGGACAAATATTCATGTACTTTAAATAGATAATATCTAATGATATAATGGTCATATCTTTTTAAGTCAATCTTTGTAGATGAGAACATACAATATTGGCAAATTTGATTAGAAATTTAAAGGATCTCAATCATTAGGAGATAAGAGATCCATTTATTGCATTGAATCTCATTTTTTCCATAAATGGAAACACTAAATCATTTCAAAAGACCATTGAGTGGTTAATTCATGTATCATAATATCTAGCAACTTTAGTGCTTCATGGGGTGCATTTGCCCACATCCCTGGATAAAAACATACCTAAATGGTTAAGACTAGATTGAGTTGCAAACTTGATAACAACCTTTAAATTACATTCCCTTTTGTTAAAAAAATTCAATAAAAAATGTTTACTAACTATGCTATGTGATTTTTTTTCAAAAACCTTAAAGCAAGAATGATTTTCTATCATTTGTGTGCATGACAAATCCTCATATATTTTGGCATAACCAACATTTTTGTGTTCTAGTTCTCTTTTTAAGTAAATTGTTAGTCATAAATTTGCTACAAACATTTGAGAAAATCACCCTACCTATTGGGTGGATATCAAATGCTATGCACCACCTCTAACACAAAGGGAATGCTTTGTGTCATATAATATGCACACGACATAGGCTTAGAATCTCATGTCAAGGATGAGTTTAAGAAGTGTTTCCCTTACTATACAACAAGTATTCTATGGGATTTTTTTATTTCAAATCATTTTATCTTAAAATATTGAATGTTTTTTATAACACTTTTGTGCATATTTTGTATTATTGAGGTTGCATGCAAAGCTCATCCAACAATTGTTGCCTTCATCAATTTTGCATCCTACCTTTAATAAATTTTCACTGTGGGTTTGAATTTATTCTTAAACCATCTTCATCTTGAGATATTGAAAATATGAGAAAGGAATATTATCTCTTCCTAGCTATCTCTTGTTCTGCCAAACCTTATCATTATAGTTTTTGCTAATTTCTACTAATTATTATCTCACCAGTCTTCATTTGAATCCTCTCCCATATCTGCTACCTCTCTAATATGTAAAGAGAGTGCATGTTGTCTATGTAGTTCATTTGCTTCCTCCATGTCTTCTCTCAAGTAGCCAACAATCAGAGTAACATCTATATAGTAGGTGTCCTGAAAATAGATACTAAATAGATTATTACTTATGCTTGAGCTAATAATAAGGAAAAAATAATTTTCATTAACATTTTTTCCCTGATGGTTTTTCATTATCTTTTCTGCCAAGAAAATCTCAAAGACCGGTTGTGTAAAATGGGATAAGGGAAAATAAGGGATGGTTGTCACTTATATTTTTTTTAAGGTCCCTTTCAATGTTATGGACTTTATGAAGGTTGGTAAAGAACATAGTCATAATTACCCTTGTCCTTGTTAATGCTAAATGCTTAAAAATGACACACTGTAGGTTATAAATGGGTTTGTTACTGTTGGTGGAATTTAGGTGGGAGCATTCAAAATTGGTGATACCATTGGCAAAATTGACAACATTATTTAGTACAAGCTATACAAACTAGAATCTCTTTGCTTTGTTTCTAAAATCGTAATTATCATAAGCTCCCTCTTAGGTTAGAGTTGTCTTAAGCAATACTTTGCTATAAATGTTCTTAACTCTTGAATCCACTTCTATCTTGTAATTTTGTTGTAATCACGAAGCCATTTTATTTGTAACGAGGTTTTACCATCATGGTGGTTGCAAAAAGTTTGCTAGTGAACAAGTATTTAACAGTTTTGAAATATTCCTCCCGATTATATCTATATCTATATAATATATATATATATATATATATATATAATATATATATATATATATATATATATATATATATATATATATATATATAATATATATATTATTACTCTTATTATTATTATTAGCGTGTTTCTGTGACATGGGTCAAGTTTAGCTCCTATTGAATACACAGGTCAGAGTAGTAATTTCAAATATTTAGAAGACATTCAGAAAAGTGTTCCTAAAAAAATATTGAATCTATGGTAAGGGAATAATTTTGGAGTGCTTTACTAAATTAGTTTGAGTCTAAAAGAACAAAGATCTCAGCTTCAGAAGAAGTCAAATTTGTCTAAAAAATGAAATGTGAGATGTCAATCATGATAGGAAAACTAGTATGCAGGTTCATCGAGGATTGTGAAGTCCATAGTTTTCGGTTTTCTTACTTGCAGGACTATCAGTTCCCTTGCATGTTTGAGCAACTAAATTTGAAGGTTACAACCAAAAGACCTAAGAAGCCTAAAGCTAGATGGAGGATTTTTGAGATGATGCCAAGGAAAAATGATTTGGATAATTTAGTGTAGGATCACTCCAACCTACACTGATCAATTTCATGTCCTTTGACCATGAGGTAGAATGAATACTCAAAGTGATGACCTCAAGTATGGTCAATTGTTGGTAGAAAATTTCACAATTAATTAAATTCAATCATTTTTTAATTATAAATTAAAATCATTCAATTCATAACTAAAATTAATGAATAAATAACTAAAGCTATATTTTAAAATGAAACAACTAAGAATTTCATTGGCCTATATTAGCTTTCTATTATTCCATTGTAATAGTTTCCCATTAATCCAATTGGGTAAATGAGTTAAGATTTTTATTTATTTGAGGAAAGCTACTCTACATTCTCAATTTGATTGCGTTATGTTCATATGGATGGGTAAGTGGTCTCATAGTTCGAGCAATTTAATTGTTTTTTTAATTAATTGGTGTTGTATTATCCCTTGAAAGGCTCATAATATTGAGATGATGAAATTTAAAAATGTTAGATCAAATGTGCATGTGTTGTTGAAATTACTACAATTTAACAATGCTATCAGCCTCTTTTTGCACCTTTTTGGGCAATTGCTAGTTTTAAAATAATGAAAAAACTAATCATAATTTAGTGGTCAAACTAAGAGTGAGGACAATTATCGTTGGTTACTATCTACAATACAAACATGTAATCGCTTATCTCTATTATTGAAAAAAATACAAGCCACCTGAAATAACTTGCAAGTGTTCTATAAGAAGTAAGCTTTAGCTCCTGCCAAATATTTCTAGATCTTAAGTAATTAACTTATTTCCTTACACTTAACAAAAGCAAAATCTTAATCAATTAAAATTAATTTTACATCTTATTCCACTATATATATATATATATATATATATATATAATTATGTTTAATATATTTTTGAATGATTATTTTTACTATATATTTTTTATAATCTTCAATACTCGAAAAAGCAATAATTATTTTAACTATATATATTTTACCATGTGGTTGGGAACCATATGCGGTTTTTTCGGCTATCCTTGCATGGTGCCCATAATAACGTCAATGCCACAATCATGTTTGGAAATCTTTAATATTTTGAATAAACTAAATAAACATGTTTGAAAATATTTAAGGTATCTGCAATAATTTTGAATAAACTAAATAAATATATTGGAGAATCTTTAATATTTTTATTGTAAGTAAACATATTTGAGAATCTCTAATATATGTAATATAAATTAAGCAAACATGTCTTATGCGGGAAGCTTCTCATAGGAAGATACACTGAAGCTTTCCAAGGAAAAAAGAATGTGAAGCTTTCCTTGTTTGGCACGTAATATTTGGTCACGTAGGAAAATAATATTATTTTAATATGGAGAATCTGTTGGGGCTTCATTGTTGGGTCAGAGTTCGGTTTTGTTTGGAAGGATTATTATGATAAAGCATAAACCATGAAAGATAATAGTGAAGTATAAATAAAATAAATAAAATATTGATTGAGTGGGACAAATGGAATAAAATAAAATGCAAATGAGTTGGAAAAGGGTTGAATAAATGGTGTTGGAAAAAGATCTTTCCATACAAGTGTTATTAATCTGCACGAAAGTTAAATGGAGAGTAATTAAAAAAAAAAATGTGAATTATTAAATGCAATGGGGAGTAGTTAAGCATATATATAATATATATTTGAGTTTACATGTTATAATTAAATATGTGATAAGAGAGGGATTGGAAGTGATTAAAAATAAAGAGACAAGTATATATAATTAATTTATTTTATTTTATTACGTGTTATGAGTAATATGTAGGGAGGATGGGTGAAATTGTTTTGGATTTTAGTGCATATGTTTTTTTAAATTATAGTAATTTAAATAATGTTTTTATATTTGTTTTAATAATTATTTATATATATATATATATATATATATATATATATATATTTTTGAAATTATTAATTTTTAATTTTATAAAATATAATTTAAATATAATATATTAATTCTAGATTTATTAAGGATGGAGAGAAATCAAACTTTTTTTATTTTAATAATATTTGCATTTTCGAAATTTGATCAAAAGTTAAAATGAATTTAGATTTGTGTAGTTATTAATTATACTTCTAAATATAAATAATATTAATTTTATGTTTTATTTTCATTTAATATAATTGAATTGAATTGAATTTTTAGTTTTAGTTTTATGTAATTTCACAAGTTAAAATGTTAAACAAGACATTACATTACAATATCTCTATCATATTGGCATGCAAAGCACCTCTTGATACAATAATTTAATTAATTATTATTTTTCTTCAGAATTAAGTATTTTGAATTACTTTAAATGAAGATTACGTAGACCAAAATTTTTCTAGCTACTAACCATATGAATGGAAACCATACTAGTAACATAAGTACAAAGCCTTCAGGTTGTTAAGACATGGTTTAACTAAAACACATATTGGAAATATAAACTTATAAAAACAATTTGCGTGTACCAAACTTTGACATATATCCATATGATAACACACAATTTGGGTGTCCGAGACTTTGACATATATCCATATGATAACATGCAAAAAAGTACTAATATTACAAAGCAAAAATCAATAAACATAACCATTATTAGACAGAATCACTAAACATCCATTTTAGACACTAAAAAATATGATTAATTTCTTAACTAAAATTTTCAACTTGAAATAGAAACACTCTCCCCTAAAAGATAACTCAAACATGTTACCAAATTCCAGTGAAAATAGGAAAAACTCAATCCTTCGCAATTTATGCAAATATTTAATTCTATCTCACCTGTATATCCTGCTCCCTTACTGACAATTTAAGGAGTTTCAACGAGATTGTGAATCCTGCTTTCGTATTGAAAATTTAAAGAGTTACGCTAATCTCGTTAGGGTTTTGTTCTCACTTGTTACCTTTTCACATTGAAAATGGAGTCGTCTAATGAAGCCGAGGAATTTTTTGGATGGTTAAAAATGACTGGAATTCTGGAATTTTTTTTTTTAAATATCATAGAAACAGTGTTTAAATCGTGTTTTTGATGGTGGAAATACATTCAGCACCATGGAAAACAGCTAAATTACCTAAATTTTTATAATTTAACAACTATAACTTGGATTAACAAAAATCTTTACTAGATTTTCTCTAAATATAACCAAAATTTCCAATAACTTTCCAAGCAACTTCACCGCCTCATTAAACTATGCATTTGAGAATTTTGGAAAAAACCATTAAACAGTGAATTTGAAAATTTTGAAAAAAGCCATTGAACGAGTGAAAGTTACCCAGTGCTTCGAAACTCGCACAGTCGCACTAATTAATGCACATTGATGATACCAAGAAATTTTGCTGTGAAGTTTTGTTGAGCAGTTAAATACAAAGCATGTAAAGCCTAATATAGTCTCCAGGGAATTAAATAATTGTGATGTATTGATAGCTTTAGTTTATGGTATAGAAAAATAATTTATTAATGGGTAGGATGTTATTTCAAGGATTCTATTTATTGGATGGAAACATTATTTAGAAATTAGTGGGATGTTATTATAAGTATGGTGTAAAGTTGAGTAAAGGTCTGATAAATTTTGGCATATTTTAATTATTTCATGATTTTTATCAACAGTTATTGGTGAGATTTTAATTTAAGATTTTGTAAGAACTAAACATCATTTAAATCAATTGGTTTATATTTTATAAACTTATATAAATAATTTTTGGCTAAATGTCGATGAAAAGTATCAAATTTAGATGGTAATTTTTTATATATATATATATATATATATATTATTTAAATAAAGAAATTTCATTTAATTTTGTAAATTGTAGATATTGATTTTTTTTGAAAATTTGAAAATTTGAAAATAAGGATAGCAAAATGAATTATTTTATTTTATTCTTATTCATACTTGATATAGATTTTTTATTTTTTATTTTTTTAAATTCGACAAATATAACAGCTTAATCAACTATTTTACTTTATTCATACATGTTATCCATTTCTATTAAATTTTAAGAATACTTTACAATTTCTATTTGATATAGTCATATATTTCATTCATACATGTTATCCATTTCTATTAAATTTGAAGAATACTTTACAATTTCTATTTGATATAGTCACATATTTCATTACATTACCTGTTTATTTGTTAGTTATGTCTAGATATTGATTTTTCTTTTTAAATTTGAGAAATATGATTGTTTATTTAACTATTTTATTTTGTTCATTTTTTTTACAGTCAACTATTGATTTTGCTCATGTATATTTTGATTTTGTTCATATATATGTATATTTTTACATGAGGGAAAATCTATAATAACTCAGTTGTCAAACCAATAGTGAGGACAACTATCTCTCACTGTCACTGTTATCTGCAGGCTGACTCATCACGATTATTCAATGAAAATCAAGCCACTTAGAATAACATGCTGGTGGTCCTTAATGGGGCAAACTTTCATTCCTATAACTCACTAGTGGTCAGTAAGGGGGCACACTTTCACTCCTATGGGCAAGCTTTCACCCCTTGCCATATGCCCTCTGGGTCTTAGATGGTTAACTTGTTTCCTTTAAGTCCCCGTGAAACGAACTCTTAGCCAAATAAAAACAATTTTAAAATATACTCTAAACCCATACTTCCTTCCTACTTATTAGACATCTCTACTAAATTTTAAGAATACTTTAAATTTCAATTTCTATTTAATATAATTAATAGATTTCATTACACATTCTATTTAATATAATGGATAGATTTCATTGCACCACGTGAATAGACATTGATGGATAGAAACAATATTTGACTCTTTTGATCGATGGTGATGGATAAAAACATCCAGTTTTTGTTCAGAACAACTCTCTAACACAGGAGAGAAATTGGCATTCTAAGAGTATTTCTTGAAGCTGTTCTATTTAAATTTCCATCCATATTTTGATTATGATTGAGATTCCCTTCCTTTAGCAGTGAATGGCAGACCGCATATATAAAATATTTCCACGGAGCGATTTGTAAATAATCATGGACTACACATGAGTTGCCGTTTTGTACTAGCAGTAATTTCAAGTTGGTTGCGGGTTAAAAATGTTTGATGTCAACCAGATATGCCGGTACTGACTGACCTTGATGCCTGCGTGCGTGACGAAATAAAATCTGGTAATGTGGCGTGACAACTAGCATCACTTTGCAGGATCTGGGGGATCATGAGGCTTATCTGGTGGCGGGGTCCAAGAAATCGGTGGACCCACGATGGTGGCGGCGTCGTCGTCTTTATTGCATTCTTCTTCAGGGTTGGGGAGGCCTGGTTTCGAATCCGTGGCCTACAGCGGCAGTGCTATGGTGGATTACACCAAAAGATTGGGGTACAGCAAAGAGATGAATATTCGAATGACAAAATCACTGCGATTCCTGCTCCTCACCATTCTGGGTTCAGTGCTGCTGTTGGTGTTCAGCAGCGACCTGATAAACAGAGTCGCTGTGTACAATATTGTGAACCAGGCATTGGTCCCAGCGTTCCTCGTATACGGGGAGCAGCTGCTGGCAGGCCCCGGCCACAGCGGTCCCACAGCTGGTATCTTTAATCAGACGACGTTGTTATCCTACGCCGCGATCGAGTTAGGCGAGGCGGAGCAGCGCCAGCTGATCAGCGGTCTGCTGAACTATAGCGTGGGCAGCGACGCGCACTCAATCAAATTTCACCAGGTATTGGGGGCTTGGGTTCAGAACAAGCGATTCGACCCGCGGGTCATGATGGAGCTGGGCGATCTGGTGAAAACACCCTTGGATCGCCACTACAACGATACTAGGTCTCTGGAGATCCGACCCGGACAAGCCTACCGGAGCTGCGCCGTGGTGGGTAACAGCGGCATCCTTCTGCAGAAAACCCAGGGTCAGCTGATCGATTCCCACGAGATGGTAATTCGGCTCAACAACGCCCACACCAGGGGTTTCGAAGAAAAAGTGGGCTCGAAAACCACGCTGGCGTTCATCAACAGCAATATTCTGCATAGCTGCGCCAGGAGAGTTGGGTGTTCCTGCCATTCATACGGGGAAGGCGTTCCAACTATGATATACATCTGCCAGCCCGCCCAATTCATGGATTTCGTTCGCTGCAACGTGTCCCACAAGTCCCCCCTGCTCGTTACCGATGCCCGATTCGACAATCTGTGCAGCAGATTAGTGAAGTATTATTCCCTCAAGATTTTTGTGGACACCACCGGGAAACATCCGGACAAATGGAGCGAGGCCCACGAAGGCCCCATGTTCCATTACTCGTCTGGAATGCAGGCGGTGATGGTTGCATTGGGGATTTGCGAAAAGGTGAGTCTCTTTGGCTTCGGGAAGTCTGAGGAGGCAAAGCACCATTACCATACAAATCAGAGGAGCGAGCTCACGCTTCATGATTATGAAGCCGAGTATCGACTGTATCGTGATTTGGCTGATAGGTCACCGAATATACCTTTCCTCAGCGAGGCCGGCATCGAGCTTCCACCTGTAGAAATCTATTTATGAGGTTCCTTCTCTCTCTGTGATTAGATTCGTTTTCTATTGGCAACGGATTTTTTTGATTGTTTCGAAGTGTGCGGTATTCATCCATATTGCAGACTTATTAACAGAAAAACATTGTGATCAATTGTAAGGAATATGTTTACATACAAAGATTCATTTATATTTATCTGTTTTCTTTTCTCCCCAGCATTGATGTATAGTTTAACGCCATAAACAGAGTTTCGAAATGATGGAAGATGTATAGTTTAACGCCATAAACAGAGTTTTGAAATGATGGAAAATGAAACTTTTAGGGCATGGTCATTATACATCATAGCGATGCAAAAGTTTGAGCATGGAGGTAGCAAGCTGGACAAATTCTACCTAAATGAGCACTATAACTCTTAGATAATCAACACGTTTTTGACTCTATCTTCCTCTATTGACAATCCTGGCAGGGGTGATGCGAGATCATAGTGGGAACTATCTTTCAAAATTAGTGGAACTATATATGGAACGTAAAATTTAATAAAATTGGAAGTATGGAATGTGAAATTTAAGAAAATTGGAAGTTATGATGACTGGAATCAATGGTGGTAAATGTTTATAGAAATTAATTTATAATAGTTAAATATAAAAAAAAAAAAAAAAAAAAAAAAAAAAAAAAAAAAAAAAAAAAAAAAAAAAAAAAAATAATGTTTTGTTTTTTTGCTCCAAAAAATGATATAATTAGTTTTAAAAAATTAATTGAATTTTAAATTATCATTATTATTTATTATTAAAAAATTTAATGTCCATTGGCTAACAGACAATGATAGGTTTCTCTGTTAAAACATTGTTTGGAAGTACTACACATTTACATGCTAACTTTTAGTTAGAGCATGAGACTATATGTAAGATTCATTCTGCATGATTTACTCCTTGATTTGCTCATTCTTTAACTCCACAACTGGTTAGTTCTTCTGCATGATTTATTCCCTGATTTACTACTTCTTTAACTCCTCAACTGGTTAGTTCTTTAACATGATTTACTCCTTCTTTAACTCCGCAACTGGTTAGTTCTTCTGCATGATTTACTCCCTGATTCTTTCTGGAACTTGTTGTAGGTGTTGAGTCTTTTGATTGATCACCACTATGGTGCATTACTTTGGGATCTTCACCCAGTAATGCTATATCATGAGCATTGTAACCTATTTTCTAATGAATTATTTTTTTGTTCTTTCAATTTTCTTTTAGTGTTTTTGCTCTGCAAAGCTGTGTGTTCAACCTTTATTAGCTAGATTCATCTGTGCAGGTTTTCTATTACATTTACATGGTATCAGAGCCAAAGGTCCCAAGTTCAAAACACACCTGGCTCACATTGAGGGGGGAGATTGTTGCATTCCCCGTTAATGGCGGTGTTGATACTAGCGATGTGTAAAGTTTACCAACACCTGCGGGTTTTGGTGTAACAGAAAACCTCCACATGGTATCAGAGCCCACAGGTTGCTAGATAAAAGACGCACCAGTACTTTATTTTGCAGATATTACAACTTGAAGATCGAAGATCGGCAGAAAAATGGAGTCTCCCAAGCATCGATCCTAACACCATACAACTATCATGAATGGAAGGACCAAATGGCTCGATACCTTCGTCAAAAAGGGTTGTACAGGATTACCATGGCTGCAGAAGTGGAACCCACTTTAGCCATAGAGAAATCCAAGTACTTCAACCATATGGATGAGGCCCACAGATCCATATGCATGTGCATCTCTCCAGAGTTGCAGTTTCATCTATCTGCGTGCAATACTCCCAATGAGATTTGGAAAAAGGTTGAAGAACTCTACAGGAAACAGGATGAGATGAGAGGACATCTGCTCGAAGTGGAGCTTCTGTCATTGGATCCATGGAACTATGACAGAATTCAAGACTTCTTCACCAAATATAATGATCTATTGCTGCAACTCAAGGGTTGTGGAATTGACAAATCCAAGGAGGGGAGTCGCCAAGTTCTCTCTATTATGTCAAAGCTCAGACCGGAGTACTTTGTCTTTATGTCTACATTTCATTCAGTAAGGCTCGCAACAGGTAAATCCTACACTATGCCTTCTCTCAAAGAGTTCATGGAGTCCCTTACTATTGAGTAAGATAAACTCATTGGCATGGGGAAAATCAAACCTCCAAAAGTGCATGCACTTGCTATGCATGATAGCAGCCACAATAAAAATCATAGATCTGATTCAAATCAGAAAAATTAGCAGCAAGAAGACAAGGGAAAAGCGCATTCCCATCCAAAGAAGGAAGGGTACACCAAGCCCTTCAATGACTCCCCCGGCTTGAGAAATGAAAAAGGGAAGAAAGGAAACAGATGCACCTACTGTCAAAGAGGATTCCATCTAGAATCCTCTTGCATGAATCAAAAAATTGACCAAATGGCAGAAATCCTTCAGAAGCACAACCTTGGGGCCCACATCCTTCAGGGCACCAAGAAGAAAACTGAGGATCCACCACACATGAAAGGTAACAATTTTCATGCTTTAGTTGCAATTAATTCTTACCCCGACGCATGGATTATAGATTCTGGTGCATCACATCATATGGCTGCTACAAAGGAAGTCTATTCCTCTTTGGATGCATACAAAGGACCTCCCATCCTCATGGGAGATGACTTACCTATTGAGGTCACCGGAAAAGATAGAGTGGAACTTTTACATGGAAGCTTTGAAGATGTGCTTCATGTTCCAAAACTTTTGGTAAACCTGCTTTCAATTTATCAGACCACTCATTCCGGCACCGAAAAGAGAATGGAATTCACTCCATATGTAGTGAACATATATGACCTACATAACAGTGCCAATATTGCAACTGGTGAGGTAAAATATGGAGCCAGACTGTATACATTTTCTGAATTTATTGAATTTGAATCCTCCTTATTGCTTACACATGTTGATGATAGTAGTAGGCTTTGGCACGAGAGGTTTGGTCACTTAAATTATAGGTATATGCAGTAGCTAAGCAAGAATGAGATGGTGAAAGGCTTGCCAAATATCAGTTTCTCCAAAGGAGTTTGTGAAGGGTGTGTCCTTGGCAAACATCCTAGAGAAACGTTTGACACCAGCAAGACTCACAGAGCATCCTCTGCTCTAGATCTGATCCATAGTGATCTCATGGGGCCTTTTCCTCATCCTTCCATCAACAAAGCAAGGTATGTGCTTACATTTATTGATGATTTCTCATGGTATACTTGGGTGTATCTTCTTAGGAACAAGTCTAAAGTTTTTGCGCACTTTGAAAATTTCAAAGCACTAGTTGAGACACAGTCAGAGAGAAAGATCAAAGCCCTCTGTATAGACAATGGGGGGGAGTATGTTAACACAGCACCTCAGAACCTTTGCCTTGAGTCTGGTATACAGTTGCAGTACACAATTCCATACACTGCGCAGTAGAACAGAGTTGTTGAGAGAAAGAACCGATCTCTCAAAGAGATGGCTTCCTGCATGTTTTCGGCTCCTGAGCATGGGCCAGGATCCCCTCTGAAAAGAGGAAAGCTCTTGATCCAGAGAGCATTGAGTGCATCTTTGTTGGATACCCTGATGGTGTGAAGGGATACCGATTCCTGATTTCCTCTATGGACAAGCTCATCATTGAGCGAAGTGTCAAATTTGAGGAAAGTCTCTTGCATGCACCTCAATTTCCGCATGCAGACACCTTTTATCTACCTCATGTCCGAGATGATGACTCAATACACTCAGATGCAGATACAGAGCATGCAGATGCCGCGGTATAGCATGCAGATGCAGAGACAGAGTATTCAGATACAAATCCAGTGCATGCATATGATGATCCACATCCAAGCCTAGATCAGGCTTCCAGCAGTGAATTAACTTCCCCTGTCATAAATCAGAGAACAAGAAGCTTAAGTGAGATATATGCACAAGACCACCTAGCTGCTAGAAATGGTCTTGTGGGGGATAATTCTGATCCGCGAAGGAATAGCTCAGAGTTTATTGAGCCTCCTCTTGCCCTCACTGCCACTGAACCAACGCCATCCCAACATTGTCATTTAGTTTAGTCTTCTGATCCGTAGTCTTACGTTGAGGCTGCTGGGCATCCATCTTGGGAGTCCGCCATGGAGGAGGAGTATAACTCCCTCCTCGAGAACCAGACCTGGGATCTGGTCCCCCTTCCTTCAGGAAGGAAACTTGTCTGATGCAAATGGGTCTACAGGACCAAAAGTGTTGCAGATGGGCAAATCACTAGATGGAAAGCAAGGCTAGTAGCCAAAGCCTTCCAACAAGTGCATGGCATTGATTATGACGAGACCTTTGCTCCAGTAGCAAAGATGGATTCCATATGCCTTACACTTGCCATTGTGGCTGCCCAAGGATGGGAAGTACATCAGATGGATGTGAAGAATTCCTTTCCTCACTGAGACCTATCAGAGGAGATTTACATGGAGCAGCCACATGGTTTCATTCAGGATTCATCTTTGGTCTACAGACTGAAGAAATATATCTACGGCCTTAAGCAGGCCCCGAGAGCTTGGTATGCGAATATGGATTCTTTTCTCTTACCACAAAACTTTGAAAGATGTAAGTCTGATTCAAATGTTTACATGCTCAGGACACATGATTCTCTTCTTATCTTAGTTTTGTATGTGGATGATCTCCTGATCACCGACAGCTCAGTTTCAGCCATTTTTGCAGTCAAGAGGGCCTTTCATGATAGGTTCTTGATGACAGAAATGGGTCCATTACACTTCTTTCTTGGTCTTGATATCAGCCAGGATGCCACAAGCATCAAACTCTCTCAGGCTAAGTATGCACGAGATCTCCTCGAGAGATTTCACATGACTGACTGCAAGCCTTCACCGACTCCTTTTCTGTCTGGGGTCCACCTTAAGGATAGAGGTGACACTCCATTAGTTGACAACACTCTCTACCGACATCTAGTGGGGAGCTTATTGTACCTCACCCACTCCAGACCAGATCTCTCATATGTAGTAGGGACAATTTCCAGATACATGCAGAAGCCGCATGAGCTACACTGGAATGCTACCAAGTGCATCCTCCAATATGTGCAGGGCACCATCACCTTCGAGATTCACTATTGCGCAGGCACTGCATTGAATCTCCTTGGCTTCACAGATTCTGATTGGGCAGGCGACAACATTGATTGCAAGTCCACCTCTGGATCTTCACCTAGTCTAGGATCTGGCCCTATCTATTGGTCGAGCAAGAAGTAGGCTACTATTGCTCTCTCTTCGGTTGAGGCCAAGTACAGAGGAGTATTCAACATCACCATTTAAGCTCTGTGGCTACAACACTTCGTCATTGAGTTAGGCATTCAGTTCCACCAGCCCATTGTCATCTGGTGTGACAACCAGAGCACTCTCAAATTTTGCAGGGATCTAGTACAACGACAGTGGACGAAGCACATAGAGATCCATATGCACTACATCAGAGACTTAGTACATGATTGGGTCATTGATTTGCAGTTCTGTCCTTCCGCAGAACAGACTACATACATCTTCACCAAGACATTCACTGAGCAGAAGTTTCACTCTCTGCGAGATCATCTTGGAGTGAAGGACACATTTCATTAGCCACTGTCTTTTCTTCCTCTTTTATTTTGATTACATTGTATTTTAAGGGGGGTTTTTCCCACGAGGTTTTCCCTCTTTCCTCAATTTTAGTACAAGTTGCACTATATTTTGGGTGACCTTTGGCCTTAGTTTCTAGGGCCCATTTCCCGTTTTTCCCTATAGTGGTGTTTAGGGGGGGTGTTGGAAGTACTACACACCTACATGTGGACTCTTAGTTAGAGCATGAGACTACATGCAAGATTCCTTCTGCATGATTTACTCCCTGATTTGCTCCTTCTTTAACTCTGTGACTGGTTAGTTCTTCTGCATGATTTATTCCCTGATTTGCTCATTCTTTAACTCCACAACTCGTTAGTTGTTCTGCATGCTTTACTCCCTGATTTTATCCTTCTTTAACTCCACAACTGGTTAGTTCTTCTGCATGATTTACTCCCTGATTTGCTTCTTCTTTCTCTTCGCAACTGGCCAGTTCTTTCCGAAACATGTTGTAGGTGTTGAGTCTTCTCATTGATCACCACTATGGTGCATTACCTTGGGATCTTCACCTAGTAATGCTATATCATGAGCACTGTAATCTATTTTCTAATGAATCATTCTTTTGTTCTTTCGATTTTCTTTTAGTTTTTTTGCTGTGCAAAGCTGTGTGTTCAACCTTTACTAGCTAGATTCATCTGTGCAGGTTTTCTAACACATTTACAAATACTACATGGTGAAAAGGTCATTGGTTTGAAACTTTCTAGAAAAAAATCTAGTCATGCGAAGTAAGTTTTTCTGTTAAAATACTACATGGTGAAAAGGTCATTAGTTCGAAACCTTCTGGGAAAAAATCTAGTCATGCTAAGACTTGGTGTGATCTAAGCTAGGTCATGTTAAGGTTTGGTGTGATCTAAGCTAGGTACAATCCCTTAGTGATTTTTAAGGCTTATATGCCCTTGGGATGTGGCTACTCAAGCCACATGTTAGGTCAAACCACATATTAAGTATCTCATAATTCACATTACCTAACATTTTTTTATTTATAAAAATATTAATATATGAATTAAACATATATAGGTTTAAAATATCATTGAAATTTACTGTCATAAAACTTAAAGTAAATGTGAATAAAGACCATGTATGGGAAATTTTGCCATCATTAATTGGACTCAAAGTATTAAGTGGTATGAGCTATTGGACTTCCAAAAATTACCAACTTCTAACCCTTGGTCAAAAGTTCTATGGATATAACATAAAGGAGTTATGTTACTGATCCAAAAATACCAACTTCTAACCCTTGGTCAAAATTTCTATGGATATGTTCCTTTAGTTGAAACACTAATGAGCAAGAGCCTAACTTCTAACCCTGGGTCAAAATGTCTATGGATATGTTCCTTTAGTTGAAACACCAATGAGCAAGAGTTATTTGGCCTTGAACCACTAGTGTGACCTCAATTATTTTTCAGAAGAAAAACTCTAAGTGCTATACCTTCATGGTACACCTATCGATCTTCCTCTAAAGCTAGACGTTGATCTTATCTCTCCTCACACTTGACACCATTCTCATACAATCGACCCACGGTGATAATTGCACTATTCGTCCCAACCTAATTTTGGGTTAATGGATTAGGGGTTTTGGCTATCACATGATCAAGTATATTTTATTGTAAACAAAGAAGTTGTTTGATGATAAAAATTAGAGGCATATCTCTAAAAAAATTGTTAGTTTTCCCACTTTAAGTTTCTAGGGTAAATCTCTATGTATTACGTAATTTCCATTGTTTTACTATTTTGTTTAATAAAAATCTATGTATGTGTTACATTATTGTATAGGATTGAAAGCATACATGAAACACCATACATGATCCTTTTATGGATGAACCAAAACCCATTCATTGGCCTCTTTAAGGAGTAGACCTTTTAATGAGCTAAGATTCAATGCAATAAATAAAATCTAGGAAGACTCCATCCTTATTTATAGCTAACTAGAAAACCCTAATGATAACCCAATTCTATAACAACCCTCATGAAAATTCCATGTAATAAAAGTTAATAAAGGAAAAATAAGAACCATAGTTGATGGGACACTTATTCCAAGCTGAATGTTGGGCAAAACATCGTAGTGTGAGTGTTCATTTGGTTATTAATGGCTAAGAAAATTGGCAAAGAAAATATTTAAGGCTTTGGAAAGGAAAAATGAAATTTTTGGCCCATTTATTTATGAAAATAATGGAAATTAGGAGAAAAGGAAGGTGAAATGTCACATGTTGCATGTGAGGAGGAAATTGAAGGAAAATAATGGAAAATGAAAAAAATAGAGGCCTCATTCATAAAAAGGCTTTTGAGGATTAGTTGCTAACTTTTTGTTAGTTCAGTGTTGGAGCTCTCTCATTATTCTCTCTCTTATACTCTTGGATACGTAGAGTTTTCTTGGAGCACTCTTGGAGAGTGTGGCATACTTGGATTTTTGGAGCAAGAGGGCAAAGGAAGAGAAGGAAAGCACAAGAGGACATCAGGATCAGTAACTACAATGGGTTTTTATTGCAGGTACCAAGTTGCATGTATGTTTTCATCACTAGTTTTGGTATGCATGGCATATTCATGTGATTTATTGGTCATGATCTGTCATTGGCATGGAGGATGGATGGGATGACAGTGGATTGCCTAACCTTTCTATTTCCTGTATAGCCATGGAGATGTGGATTCATTTCATTATTTTGTTTTGGTTGGTTCTCATGTTTCCTTAGATTGGGTTGAGTTACTAGTTCCGAGAGCCTTGGTTTGAAAAACACTTTGGATCCCTTGGTGGGTTGAGTTACTAGTTCTGGAGCCTTGGTTGGACAAATGCTCTAGAGCCCAGTAAAAGCGGTGGGTTGAGTTACTATGCCTGGAGCCTTGGTTGGAACAAACACTCTAGAGCCTTGGAAGGCTTGGGTAGAGACCAATATGATGATGGTTTTATGATGTCTGACCGTGAGGTGGAATCAATGTTTGATGGGTTGAGGTGGATGGCGTCTAGAAGCCCTCGATAGTTTTGGATTCATAGGGGTGAATGGATGAAGAGAGATTTGGCTCAACCATTCTATGGTTGGGTGGAACATGGAAGTCTCATCCCAGGTTTGGATTTTGCATCATCAATATAAGGTTATTTCTCCTTGTATTTCTATGAGCATTATGCTGGTTTATATGTGGATCACATGGTTGTGATTTCATTGGTATTTTGTTATTATTATGTTGGTTATGTATGTGTTTTATAACAATAGCTATCTATGGCTCTCATCATATTTTTACTTGTGAATGAATGAACAATGTATCTATGATCTAATGGATGAAATGACAATTAGTGTGTTGAGGCATCAATGCTTCCTAGCGATTCACAGCTAATTATGAGACCTCTATGCCCAGATCTATTACTTAACCATGTAGATTACATATTCATGATATGTTTGACAAAATTCCTATCATGGCTAGTAGAGGTCTAGTCAAGGTCTTATTCAAGTAATTTCATTTGTACTTTCATTTCCCTATTATCTTACTATTCTAAAGATGTCATTCAATTCTAGGAAGTAACTTGGGCTCTTGGCCAGAAAAAGTGGCTCAAATCCCGAGGATGCTGGCATAACACTTAGCAAAATAGTCCCTGGATGCTAGCATGCCTTCTCATGAGAGCGGCTAGGGGTCAAGTGGTTCAAAATCTCAGTGGGACCCAGGGGTTGGTTGGCAGAAAGGTTGGGTTGGTTCCTAAGGGTCGTAATGCTGGTGTTGAATGTATATATACTTTGTTTCTGTCGATTCCACTTCATTAACATGACTTAGGAGGTCGAATCATATCATAGTGGCCTCTTATCGCATATTTAACCCGACTATTTGGTTGCTTGGGTAGATGTGGGAGGAGGGTGTTATAGAGTGGTATCAGAACATGGTGCACCCCTCGGACTGGATGGGATGTGTGTGGTGTTCATGCATTCATGTTGATTACATGTTTGTTTCTTATGCTTGTATTCCATGTTCTTTTTGCATTTGCATGGTGTTGATCATGGTTGTAATGATGTTTCCATGTGGAAGTTGATGGTGTTGTTGTGGGATGTATCGTCATAAGTTTATGAATGGTTACATGTTGTTATATGTCACTTACATATATTGTTTTGTATGCTTGGTTATATTCTTGCATGCTTGGTTGCATGTATCATTCTTGTAATTTTGGTTTCAAGCATTGTTCGTTTATGCTTGATTATAGGTGTTTATGCGTGAGTGTGGTTGATTACACATTACTTATGCATGTTAATGTTTGCATGTGGTCAAGTGTACAATGATGTAAAGGTTGTTGTCATGCATGAGGCTATGGTATGTGTTGTTAATAAGGTCATGCATTGATTATTGGACCCTAGCTAGAATGATGGTTGCATGGTTATATGCTTATGTGTTATGTTTCTCTATGTTGTCATGATTATGTTATACATGTATCACGCTGATTTGTTGATCTTGCAGACAAGGTATCCTCCCCGAGCTACACTAAGGTACATTGGTTTATTGTGATTTGGTTTAACTAACATGATATACATTACATGAAGAAATACCAAATGGCTAGCAAGATGGTAGACTACAAAGACTCTCCCTATGAATCAGATGAGTAGTATAGTGTTAGGTACTCTTCCGATTTGGAAAATACACTGAGAAGCTTAAAGGAATAAATAAGGAGCTGTAAGACAGATAATCACAGAATCATACAGCCACAAGAGAAACTAGTAGAGGTAAATGTAGTGATGCTTCAGAGTTTGTCAGATTTGTAGTGACAAGGACCACTCTGGATCAGACATGAGTGGGTGGAAAAAAATAATGGGGCATATGGAAGTAGTTCGCATGATGGTCACATGTCAGATGGGGATGACATAGTGAGAGATGGCAGATTGTTAGACACTCCAGATAGGAGAGGGGATAGACATAGGTACCATTCTAGTTCTAGTTCTTACATGCATGATTATTGATATCGTTATCATCTGTAAAGGAGGAGTGATAGGGGATACTTGCCAAATGAGTTTAAGAAAGAAAAGCCACCAACATTTGAGGGAGAGATGATGAAATCACATGATGCAGAGGCATGGTTTCTTGGTATGAAGAAGTTCTTCAGGTTGCATGAATATTCAGAGACCATGAAATCCATAATAGCTACATTTAGTCTCAAAGGTAAAGCAGACATTTGGTGGGAAGATGTGAAGAATGTCAGAGGTATACATGAGGAGGTATTTGGTGGCCAAGGTGCAGGCATTATTAACAAACGTTCAAAACCAGACAAAATCTCTTCTAATTTAAGCTGGACCCCTTCTTCACTTTCCCGTGGAGTATCGCTCATCTATCTCTAAAGTTATCTATTCCACTAACCTAACAGAACCGCTTAAAATTTCCCCAATAGGATGAGCCCTATAAAACTATTAAAACATCACAAAATCGCAATCGCAAGACTATTAGGAAAGGTTTACTTACTTTTGACTAAAGCGATGCGAGGATGATCGTACGGTCAGCAATGTTATTGATCCAACGGTCACTGTATCATCGCTCGACAATCTGCGTGACCTTTAACTGGCCACATGGACTCGATGAGGTTTATAAAAACTCGGCCTATAGAAGTTCAGGTCCAGCTTTTCCCACGTGATTAATTCCTTAGGATGGATCCGAGGTGTTTATAAACTATAATATAATTGATGTCGGGTCCGGTTCATGAGTTAACGTCCGCTCATTTCTTTAGCCGATATCCATTGGATAACGATGGCCACTGGATCTTCCGGCTTACGGGACTTCCAATAAACCACAAGTTAACACCAGGCTAACCCCCGGTGTAGACTGATCGTAAGGCATTGAAATTAAGATCAACAACTAAGGATTAATGCGGTCCTTCAAGCCCGAACAAGGAACTCGTATACTTTCAAACCCCGTAGTTGATAATACACGCAGAAAGAGATTAAAATCGATTGCACAATACTCGAAACTCTTAGAATTAAAAAGGAAATTCAACAAAACATAGTGATATTACAGAGGGATGCAACACCTTCAGGATTGACCAAATCTACACAAAAAGACACAGAGAGATATTTTCTGCAACTAAATCTTATATATGGCAAAACAAGCCGAATCAGTCAGAATCCCCTTATTATGATTCGGAACTTACATAAGTACTGTTTCAATTAACAACTAGGTCCTAAATCAAAGGACAAAACTAACTAATCCTATCTAATCTACATGATATTCTCCTTGAGAATCTCCACTACATATAATTACTTGAATTTATTACATGATAATCTATATCTTAGATTCTAGTCTAAATCCTATATAGAAAGTTTTGAAAAATTACAGCTAAAGGACCCCACTCCTTTTCTTGGAACTTTTTCTGGATTTTTGGAATAATATAAATACTTTTGTCTTTAAGCCTCATGCTCCTGCATCAGACTCTTGAGGAAAAAATTCTTCATGGGCTCCTGTCCATGAGCTCTTCTACAGAACTGCCCAATTTCTGTAGTGTAGCATTTGTTACCCAGGTAGATTCAGCAATTGGTTGATCTTTCCACTTGACCAAATACTGAAAATACTCTTGTCCCCTTGTCTTATTCAATAATTTCTTGTCCAAAATCCTCTCTGGCTACAATTCCTTTGTTGTAGGTAACTGTTTTACCCAATCAATTTCTTGTTTCTCTTGGTCTTCTGCTGTGTCATCTGCATTTTCACCTTCATACCTGTACAAATCAGCAACATTGAAAATTGGAGATATTCCAATATCAGAGGGTAATTCAATTTCATATGCATTTGCAGAAAATTTTCTCAATACTCTGCATGGTCCAATTTTCTTGAAATTTAAATTGTTATACTCTCTTTTTGGAAATCTTTCCTTCCTCAGGTATGATAAAACCAAATATCCAACTTCAAATTTAACTTCTCTCCTTCTCAAGTCTGCTCTGCTTTTGTACTTTATGTTGCTATCCTGTAACTGATGTTTTACCTATTCATGTATTGCTTGCATTTTTGAAGAAAAATTTTCCCCTCCAACACTTCTCATCTCAACTTTTCCCAGATTTATTAATTCAGACACTCCCCTTAGATGCATTCAATAAACTATGTGGAATGGACTCTGCCTTGTACTCTTGCGAGGAGAGTCATTATATGCATATTGAGGTTGTGCCAATACTTGATCCCATTGTTTTGGATGTTCACTTGTAAGAATTCTTAGAAGATTACCCAAGCTTCTGTTTACAACTCCAGTCTGTCCATTCATCTGAGGATGATAAGAAGAATTGAAACTTAGTTTAGTTCCAAGCTTCTTCCACAATGACCTTCAAAAATGTCCAACAAATTTGGAGTCTCTATCTGAAACAATACTCTTAGGTAACCCATGCAATCTTACTATCCCTTTAAAAAATAGATTAGCAATGTGAGTAGCATCACTGGTTTTATAACATGGAATAAAATGTGCCATTTTTGAAAATCTGTCAACTACAACATAAATTGAAACGTTTCCTCTTTGACTCTTTGGCAAGCCCAAAACAAAATTCATGCTTACCATATCCCACGGTCTATCTGGAATAGGTAATGGAACATACAACCCTGTGTTTTGGCTTCTTCCTTTTGCATACTGACATTTAAAATTCTTCACATACTTTTCCACTTCATTCCTCATCTTCAGCCATAAAGAAAACCTATTCAACTGCTCATAAGTCTTATCTACACCAAAATGTCCTGCAAGTCCACCACTATGTTTCTCCTTGATTAAAATTTCTCTCATAGAACAATTTGGTATGCACAATTGATTTCTTTTAAACAACAAGCCATATTGCAAGGAATAATCAAGCCGCTTGCTTCTTTCTAATAAAACAAGATTTTTACAAGCTTCAAATGCCTCTTTAAAATCTAAGTCTTTTTCATACAATTGCTTAAGAAAATCAAAACCCAACACTTGAATTTGACTTTCATGAAGTAGTATGTTTCTTCTACTTAAGGCATCTTCTACTTTATTTGATTGTCCATTTATATGCTTCAAGACAAAATTAAAACCTTGAATATACCCTATCCATTTGGCATGTTTCTGGTTAAGCTTTGGCTATTGCATAATGTATTGCAATGCATGGTTGTCTAAATAAAGTATAAACTCTTTAGACATCAGGTAATGTCTCCACTTCTTCAATGACTGCACAACTGCATAAAACTCTTTATCATAAGAAGAATACTTCTTCTTTGACTCATTCAGTTTCTCATTGAAATAAGCTACAGGTCTGTCCTCCTGACTTAAAACACCTCCAATGGCTTCTCCACTGGCATCACATTTCACTTGGAAAGGTTTATTAAAATTAGGCAAAATAAAAATGGGTTTTTCAGTGATCTTTCTTTTCAACAGCTGAAAGTTCCTTTCTTCTTCAACAATCCACTTAAATGGTTGTCTATCTTTCTTTATAGTGTCGATAATAGAAGCATTGATCTTACTAAAATTCCTTATGAATTTTCTATAAAAACTAGCAAGATCATGCAAACTTCGTACCTCAAAACACTTTTTTGCGAAGGCCACTCTGTGATTGCCTTGATCTTCTCTGGATCCATCTTATATCCATCAGCAGAAACAACAAAATCCAAATACACCAATTCTTCCTTCATGAATGCACACTTCTTTAAGTTTATTAGTAACTTCTCTTGCTACAACCTTTGTAACACATAATTTAGATGTCTCATGTGTTCCTCCTTAGACCTGCTATAAACTAATATATCATCCAGATATACTATTACAAATTTACCAATAAATTCCTTCAAAACTTCATTCATAAGCCTTATGAATGTACTAGGTGCATTTGACAACCCAAAAGGCATTACCATCCATTCATATAACCCTTCATTTGTTTTAAAAGTAGTTTTCAATTCATCCCCTTCTCTAATCCTTATTTGATGATACCCACTCTTTAAATCTAGCTTTGTAAAATATCTTGCTCCACTCAGACAATCCATCAAACCTTCAATTCTAAGTAAAGGAAATCTGTACCTAATGGTTATTTTATTGATTGCTCTTGAATCAGTGCACATTCTCTAGCCTCCATCTTTCTTTGGGCTCAACATTGTTGGCACTGCACAAGGTATCAAACTCTCTCTAATAAGTCCTTTATGTAACAGTTCCTCCACCTATTTTCTAACTTCATTCTCTGTGGGAGTAATCCTGTAAGCTGCTTTATTTAGTAGATTTTCTCCTGGAATCAAATCTATATGATGACTGATTTTTCTAGTGGGTGGTAACTCATTAGGCAAGTCATCTACAACGACATCAAAATAATTGTCCATCATCTCTTGAATTTCTATTGGTAAATCAGAAAATTTTGTGGATGTAATTATTACCTTGGGTTTACAAACCAATGCAAAACTTACCACATCTTCCTCCATTTGTTGTAAGTACTCCTTTCCACCCAGCAAAAGGGTCTTTGCTTCAGGTTTCTTCGATGTATCTTCTTCTTTTATTGGCAACAATGTATGATTGACACCATCTTTGCTTAATTTGTAGGTGTTCTTCTTTCCATCATGCATAGCTCCTCTATCATACTGCCATGGTCTACTTAACAATATATGACACACATCCATAGGCATCACATCACACAAAATTTTATCTTTATACTTGCCCAACTACAAGTCCACTTCACATTGTTCACTTAACAACTGATGTCCCTTTTGTAACCATGATACCTTATAAGGTGTTGGATGTTTCTTAGTTTTCAATTTCAATTTCTCCACCACTTCTGTAGAGACCAAATTATCAGTGTTGCCACTATCAATTATCATCTGACAAAATTTCCCCTGAACCTTGCACATAGTCCTGAACAAGGTCTTCCTTTGTGTTGGTTCAAAAACTTCCTTTTTTGGCTTTAGCAATACTTTGTTAACTACCAAAGATTCTCCTCTCTCTGGTACATTTTCTTCTTTTTCCACCATTGCTACTACCTCTTCAGTCTGTGCAATAACTGCATTTCTATGAGGTATTCTTGTATTTTCTAGGCACTCATAAGCTGGTGTCCCAACTTGTTACATCTGTAACATCTAACTTCTCTTCCTCTACCTCGGCCTCCTCTTCCTCTGGAAAAACTCCCTCTGCCACTTGCATCACCTCCTGTGGGTGTATGTTGACTTGAGCTACTGCTAGCTCCATCTCCAGGTGATGTAGATCTTCCTCTACCACCTTGTCTTCCCCTTCCTTGGAAAGTACCTCTAGTTCTAGTATATTGTTTCCTCAAGAATTTTTGTTCAGCCTTCAATACCATCTGATAAGCCCCTTCCACTATTTTAGGAGACAACACACTTATCTCATCTTGAATGTCCATTCTAAGACCATTCAAATATATGGCAACTTTCTCATCTGTATCTTGGACTTGTCTTGCTCTTATACTCACTTTGTAGAATTCCTCTGTTTATTCCTTTACTGTCATAGACCTCTGTCTAAGATTTTTCATTTGTCTAAATAATGTTTGCTAATAGTCACTTGGCAGAAACTTACTTTTCAGTTTTGCCACCATTATGTTCCAATTCTTAATTAGTTGTTTTCCAAGTCTTCTTCTTTCTGCCTGCACTCCATCCCACCAAAGTGTTGCATATCCTTGCAACTTTGTGACAACAAACTTTACCTTCTTTTCATCCTCTGTTTCTTCATAATCAAAGAATTTCTCCATGTCATTAATCCAGTCTATCAGCTCCTCAGGATTTAATCCTCCTACATAAATTGAAACTTTTGTTTTGGGTCTAGATGTGGATTTCAACACTGACTGAAAGAATCTCATCTCAGGAGTAACTTCTACAGGTTGCTCCTCTTCTGTAGCCTCCACTTCAGGATCGCTGACATCTATAGCATCTGCATCTCTCCCTATTTCCATTGCTTCTAATCTAGCCTACATCTGTTGCATAGCTTCCATCACTTCAGCATTTGCAACAGGAATTCCTTTTCTACCACGTCCTCTTCCAACTCTGAAAGCCATAGTGGATTTTTTCCTCTGACCCCTGAGATCATGTTCACTGTCTTTAAGTTGCCTCTGATACCACAAATGGTGGCCAAGGTGTAGGCATTATTGAAAAACATTCAAAACCAGACACAATCTTTTCTAATTCAAGCTGGACCCCTTCTTCATTTTCCCATGGAGTATCGCTCATCTATCTCTAAAGTTATCTATTGCACTAACCTAGCAGAACTGCTTAAAATTTCCCCAATAGGATGAGCCCTATAAATCTATTAAAACATCGCAAAATCTCAATTGTAAGACTATTAGGGAAGGTTACTTACTTTTGACTAAAGCGATGTGAGGTTGATCGAACGATCGACAACCTTAGTGATCCAATGATCACAGTATCGTCGCTCGACAATCTACGTAACCTTTAACCGGCCACACAGACCCGATGAGGTTTATAAACACTCAGCTTATAAAATTTAAGGTCCGGCTTTTCCCACATGCTTAATTCCTTAGGACAGACCCGATGGGGTTTATAAACTATAATATAATCGATGTTGGGTCCGGTTCATGAGTTAACGTTCGCCCATTTCTTTAGCCGATATCTGTCGGATAACGATGGCCACTGGATCCTTTGGCTTACGAGACTTCTAATAAACCACGAGTTAACACCAGTCTAACCCCCGCTGTGGACTGATCGTAAGGCATTGAAATTAAGATCAACAACTAAGGATGAATGTGGTCCTTCAAGCCTAATCAAGGAACTTGTATACCTTCAAACCTCGTAGTTGATAATACACGTGAAAAGAGATTAAACTCGATTACACAATACTCAAAACTCTTATAATTAAACAGGAAATTAAACAAAACACATTGATATTGCAGAGGGATGCAATGCCTTTGGGATTGACCAAATCTACACAGAAAGACACAAAGAGATATTTTCTGCAACTAAATCTTATATATGGCAAAACAAGCTGAATCAGTCAAAATTCCCTTATTATGATTCAGAACTTACATAAGTATTTTTTCAATTAACAACGAGGTCCTAAATCAAAGGACCAAACTAACTAATCCTATCTAATCTGCATGATATTCTCCTTGAGAATCTCCACTACATCTAACTACCTGAATTTATTACATGATAATCTATATCCTAGATTCTAGTCTAAATCCTATCTAGAAAGCTTTGAAAATTGACAGCTAAAGGACCCCACTCATTTTCTTGTAACTTTTTTTGGATTTTTGGAATAATACGAAGCCTTTTGTCTTTAAGCCTCATGCTCCTGCATTGGTATTGACTTGGAATGAGTTTCAGCGACTATTCAAGAAGAAGTACCTATCAGAGAGATACATTGATGACAGGGCAAAGGAATTCTCTGAGCTAAGGATGGGATCAATGACAGATGATGAGTACACTAGCAAGTTCTTGGAGCTACTAAGGAATGTGCCTTACCTCAAGGAGGAGAAGCCCAAGATTGAGAGATTCACTTGTGGGTTATCGATGAACAATGTAAACTTTGAAACAAGAACTAATACAATTAACCATATTTTTGAGGTAGCAAAAAGATCAACCAGTTTTGAAAAGTGTTGATTCATCATCATCCTCATATATATATATATATATATATATAACATAGTTTTTGACACTTCAAATTTTCTTATGTACATTATATTTAAAAATTTAGTGATTTTCACGCTGATTTTAAAAAGTGTTGATGCAATGTCAAGCCCTTTTTCTAGAAGACTTATTTTTTGGCTTTAAATTTTCTAATGTATTAAATGTGAATAATTATTTTCTAAATTTAACAATTTTTGAAGTAGTCATCTTCTTCCTATTTTTTTGTTTTTCTTTTCATTTTTTTTTGTAGTGAGATCTTTATTTTTTTGCATAGTTAAAAAAAACTCGATACTTTAAGGCTTTGATCTTCTATATATTTATATATTGTTATCTTCTCATAAAATGTCAAAGTAAAAACATTACAAGTATAACTAATTAATAGTTACAAAAAATGAGCTTGATTTCCCAACCTAACTTAAATTTAATCAATAGTATCACGTAATCCATACTCTTCATCTTCTAGAGTTTCATCATTGTCTTCTTCCATAGTATTTTCTACTTTAGTTTGCTCATTTTCCTCTTCTAGAGGATCTTTGATGTCTATGAATCTCCCAGTGTATGCCTTTCCAATCATTCCATCTATTGGTGGTTGATCCAGGTGGATGTTGGTGGCCACCTGCCTATTCCACTAGGACCCCTACCACTGTCTCTTTCAGTTTTTCAGTTTCCTTAATTCTAGCACAATTAACTATTTTTGGCATTTTTTTGAGTCCTGAACTTTCAGAGCCATTTTGAGGCCCTAAACAACAATTTTTTTGGAAAACCGGGTATTTTGCACATGAAATGGAGATTGTCTACGAAAGTTACAACCCCAAGAAGTTGATGTACCAATTTACCCAAACGGGGCCCATAGTTTTTGCGTTTCATCACCTAGGGTTAGGTTTCTGTATGTTTAGGGTTTTCCATTGTTTCTCAATAATAAATAGGCCTCCAAGCCTCATTATAACATAGTCCAGAGCATGTAGCTGCCACATCTCTTCTCAGAGATAAGCTACCATCGCCCAGCTAGTTTATTTCCACTTATGTTGGTAAGCATATTTAAGTATTTGATATTAATGAAATGAAGTATTATTTCCATTGCACCTCTATATTTATGGTTATATCTGTAATTTATTGCATTCCCGTTTAAGTTTGAATCAATGGTATCATAGCGGTTTTCTCTTTCTCTTTTTTCTATGCATGTCCAAAACAAGGTCGGGATATAAGGAGTTGGGGCTCAAACTAGTTGAACCTTTGCAAGACTAGCCTCGCAAAGCTAGACGGCCTCCCACAGTGGAAGAGAATAAAGACGAGGGGTAGGAGATCCTTTCAAAATCTTGCTCGAAGAAGCCCTGAAGCAACAGAGGAACATGATGATGGACAACTTTGCCCAGATCCTTCAACGACTACCCAAAGGTGACACATCTACTTCCGGTAGCCACTTTGGAAGCGCCATAACCTTTAAGGTACAAGTTAACTTTGACATACCCATATTTGAAGGTAAAATAGATGTTACACCATAGATAAAGGGTTAAATATGCTAGAAGGATATTTTTCTATTCATGATTTTTCTAGCTAAGAAAAGATTACTTTTACACTTCTCAAATCGCACCCGGAGTCAAGGACTGGTGAGAAACCTACTGTGAGAAGAAATACAAAAGTACACCCTCACTATTATCAACCACACCCACCTGGAATTCATTCCAGGATGCCATCAAGGAGCAGTACTACCCTGTTTGGAGATATGAGGATAAATACATAAAGTGGACCACGCTACGTAAGGAAGAGACCAAGACATGTTGGAGTTTACCAATGTTTTTCATACCCTTCAGACGAATTTGGATATCAAGGATTCTGAGCGAAATTTGGTACTCAAGTACCGTGACTGTATGAATAGGCACATCCAAGACGAGATGAAGTTCCTGGATATCTCCTCGCTTGATAGGTGTACCGATATGCTATCAAGATTGAGCAGAAGTTCAAACAGAAGAAGTGAGACTTTGGCTCTACGAATCAAAAGCAAGGGAAAGGTGCCCAGAAATCGCAGAGAAAAGGATAAGGCCAAGGCAAGGCAACCTAGGATAACCCATCGAAGCCAAAAGAAAATAAAAACACCACAAAGACAAAGAAGGACACGAGAAAGTAGTGTGAGTTTCATAAGAGATCCACTCACAAAATAGTTGAGTGTTGGGCCAATAAGTCTTTGATGGCTGAGTTGAAGGCTTCTAAATCATACACATATTCCAACTCCGAGTCAAAATATGACAATGGGAATGACAAAAGGAATTAGATCATTGATGTGGAGCCCAGTGCCACTATAGCCACCACCAAGATCCAAAAGATTGAGCCTGAAGGTCCATAGGAGGGAGAACACCTCTTCCACTCACAGATGTGGGTGAAGGGTTATCCGCTGTAGTTGATTATTGATAGTAGGAGACAAAAGAACCTCATTGCAACAAAGGTTGTGAACTAGTTGGGCCTACATACTACATCACATCTACAACTGTACATCATCAAGTGGCTTCACCAAGGATGAGATCTCCGCGTCAGCCAACAATGTTACATTCCCTACAACATCAAGCCTTCACAAATGAGGTAATATGTAATGTTTCTCCTCTTGAAGTTCATGATTTATTATTACGACAACTATAACTGTGGAAGTGACATGAATGTATATGATTCTAGACCTTGATCTCTTATTATTTATGTGGGTAATAAGTTATACGAGATACCAGAGGTAGCCCTGCCTATTGCCATCTCTTTCATCTCTTCTAAGAAATGCAGTAAGATCATCTCCCAAATTAGGAAATTTGTTTTCTTTCTAATTCGCTCTAAAAGTAAGGGGAAGATCATAACCACATCCATGGACCCTAGGAAGGCTTCCTCCATGCAACAGAAGCAAGTGGATATGGTTGTGGAAGAATACAGGGACATCTTCTCCTCACCCACAGGGGTACACTTGCACTTTCAAGTCAAGCATTCAATCGATCTGACTCTCAGAGCACCTCTACCAAATGAGCTGATATATCATCGGTCCATTATGGAAAATGAAGAGATCAAGTGAAAAATACAGGAGTTGCGGCAAAAAGGGCACATTCGACCAAGTTCCTCGCCTTGTGGGAGCCCGATTATACTTGCAAAGAAGAAGGATGGGACCTAGAGGCTCTGCATTGATTATTGAGCACTAAACAAAATCAGTTTTAGGAACAGGTATCCAATCCCACAGATCGACGACCTTCTAGAAAAACTCAAGGGGGCCAAGTATTTCAGTAAGATCGATCTAAAGTCTGGCTATCACCAAGTTCCAATAGAGCCCATAGATGTATGGAAGACCACCTTCAAATCCAAGGAAGGACTTTTTGAATGGTTGGTTATGCCCTTCAGGTTGAAAAATTCCCCTGCTACTTTTTGTTGACAATAATACTGAGAGGGGGGGTGAATCAGTATTATCTAATTCTTTTTCCATATCTTTCTTATTTATACTTTGACTTATTTTTGCATACCAATACCATAAATAATGAGCATGAACAAGAAAAGCAGACAGTCACATCAAAGAACACCAGATATAAGGTGGAAACCCAATGTGGGTGAAAACCACCTGCTGCAATATGTCTCTATCTTCTTTCATTAGAAACTCCTTTTACAATGGTCTTGTACTGGTGCAGTCCTTTACCAGTACGCAGGCTGCAACCTGCAGAGAGCTACAACTCTCTCTCGTTTTCCAGTCTCTCCTGGAAGGGAGCACAACCCCCTACTTCTTTTCTCTCAAGGACCACTTTTCATAAATTTTCAAACTAGATCCATAAACATCAAATGATCATCAAGACATGTAAATCACCCAATCGCCTTATACAATGAACCAATGAATCACCCAACTCTTCAGAATGTTGTAAACAGAAAAGTAATACCAGAAATCTAAACGCAGAACTCTACTCCAATAGATAAAATACAATCAACAAATGTTTCAAGATAAGACCGCAACTTCGTCAACAGGGGCCTGCATATATCCACAGCTCTTCTGAGACTGAACTGCATAGATCTGCACTGGTTGTTCTTCTGCTCTGCATACTTTTCTTCAGATCCTCACCTTTACTTCTGACTTACAGCGTAAATCCGCACTGTGCCTTCCTCTTACCTGCGTACCTCGTACTTCACCCTTTTCTGTGCTGCGTGCGCCCCGCACTGTGCCTTCTCCTGCACTGCATACCCCACACTGCGCCTTTGGCTTCATAGTGTACTCCCGTATAGAACCTTTTACTGAGCTGCATACCCCCGCACTGTGCCTTCGGATCGCCTACGGACTTCTGATTATGGCCAAATTTACAGTCCTCCAATGTGCCACAGTCAGTCAGATCCACAGATCTGTTCATGCGCCAGAGAGATCATGACGTGTCAATAGATTCACCTTGATTTATCTCCTTGATTTAGATCTAGCTTTTAAAACAAATCACCCAAAATTTTAGATCTTAAGATATTCAAATTTCACAAGTGTGTGGCCAAGAGATCTCCTTTCCTTTTTATAGGCAAACATTTCTCAATACCATGGTCCAAAACCATAATAACACAATACCATGAACCCAATACTTGGGATCAATAATTTTTTATGCAATACCATGGACCAAAACCATTTGATCAAAAAAAATTGTCGGACTAATACCATGAACCATTCATGAATATTCCCATGTGCACTTGCTTTTATGCATTGGAGAGAGTGAAACTGGGGTCCGCACCTTCTGAACGTATCACCTGCGTGTATGTACGCACTACTTGGTCGGCATACCTACGGGCCCGTAGCTTATACTAGGATTACCTGCGGGTATCTTAATTTCCATGATTTTGAGTGCCTGAATTGAGATCTGCTACAAGAGTGAGTTGCCATCAAGTACAACACCTGTACCATAGAGTCAAGGTATCTTAATTTCCATGATTTTGAGTGTCTGAACTGAGATCTACTGCAAGAGTGAGTTGCGATCAAGTACAACACCTGTACCATAGAGCCAAACCAGAAACATAATGCGAACAATCTTCCCCTTTGGACTTGACGACAATCTCAAGATCCTCAATGTCATTCTCCCCCTTTGACATCAAGGGAAAAGGGTTATGATCCCCCTGAGAACATGCTTAAGTCTTTTCTCTGCCGATAATGCTCACTTTGACCAGATCCATAATCCACCATGACCATGAAAGAGATAGAGACATATTGCAGCCATGTTCAAATCAACATCCATGTTCTCCTTCTGTGCTACCATAATGCCAACAATGCATTATATGTGCTCCCCCTGAACCTGTGCCATCGATCTACAACCAATCCATAAACCAGCAAATGTACGCGTATACCACAT